>VZUA01083561.1:17026-47554 GCA_013401035.1 Horornis vulcanius
AAAAGGTGGAATCTTATAGCACCCTGTGCTTTACCCACTTAAGTTGACCAGAAACCTACACAACCTGCTGTCAAAAATAGAGCAAAGGCTGGGGATCATGGTAAGTTAAAAAGAAGTTACCTGTATTGTCCCTTGCATTTGCAAGGCAATGGGCTGGGATGCATGATGAAAATGGTCACTATTTCATAATGAAATCCTGTGGTTTTTGTAGTCTAGTTGCTTTCTAACTTACTTTCCTGAAACAACTGGTATGACAACAAGCAAACTGTGAATTCTGAACTTTCTCTCACTGCAGAGTCTTGCAGATTCCATGGAAGCATCTGCAGCTCCAGAGACCAGGCTACAGGGCTGCTGGGAAACTTACAGGGTTGTTTTCAGCCAGAATTTTATCAGTTATGTTATTATAATTATCATCATAATAATTTTTTTCCAAGGTGAAGAAGCACTGCTTTTCTGTAAAGAAAAGCTTGTATTGTATTTTTCTGATTCTGAGACTTCTAAATAAGATGTTTTCGTCACATAGTTTCGATTTTTGGTTTGTAGATGACTCAGTAAAAAACCTCACTATTTCAACCAAATCTTATATTCCAAACTCTTGTATCAAAAGAGATTTTTCATCATGTTCTGGTGGTGAAAAACCATCTACATGTCTTTTTAAACAGTAATTTTTAAGATGGCACTGAGTTTTTTTCCCCATAGATGTTGTAAATCTCATTCTTCAACAACAGCAGTTTGGATAGGGAGCACATTTTTCAGTGAGGTTAAAGTGTCATAAGTTTTCCATCTAAGTCAGATCTAGTCTAAAAATGGAAGAATATTCTGTATTTCTCCATAACATGGGGAGTTATGCTTGATTCCCATGGTGTTGAGCAGATTTTGGACATGACATAATTATTTCAGCACAGAGATATCAGCTCATGGAAGCAAGACAAGGAAGAATTTATATGCTTTTTTGCCTCCAGGTCTTCCATGGGCATTAACAGAACTGGTACAAAAGAGTTCTATAGATTACCAGGACACTACATCTTTATAATCTATAGACAGACCAAGCTCTCTTCTCATTTATGCTCAAAAAGGTTGTGGGCTTATGCTTATATAAAATAAGGGAGAGAAGAAAATAATTCTAAGTAGGATTATTCCAGACTTTAAAAGCAATTTTTATTAAGAAAGAGGTGTCTTAATTTGCATTAGCTGGTGAATTAATCCCAGGGCAAAGAGGGAAACTGGTAATTTCCAAAGAAGTTCAATAGTTTAAAGACAACAGGGGGAATGTAGAGGATTATCCTGACTAATGACTTACTAAGTCATGTAAAAATAACTGGTATTTTAGATTGTGGCAGCTAACGAGTTAAGAATGCACTTACTTTTCTAATGGGCAAAGGCCCCAGAGAGCAGGATCTGCTTTATTTGGTGTAAGCTATGCTAATGAGATAAAAGAAGTAAAATAAAGAAGTTCAGCAGAAATGTACTTATTGGACAGTTGCTGTAAATTGTAATGGTTAAAGAAACAAAGAAAGCATTCATTTGGTGTCAGTTCAGACATTTGCAGAGTTGTCAGAAAACAAATATAGAAAATATTAATTTATCTGTTTCACCATTGCTACTGATTAATAGGGATGTTATTAACATATACAACAAGGAAAATAAGTTTACCAGTCGAATAAATACATTTTTTCTTTTTCTTTTTTTTTCTTTATATGAACACGTATATTTTACAAAACCCCATAGCACTATGGGAAATAAAGATCCTTCTACAAAAAGAAGATGTAAGTCAGTGTTACAATAAAGCTTTAGAGTTTCAAAATGTATCTGGGCAAAGAGACAAAATCAGCTAGAAGGCACTAGTGAGTCACTGAGAAGGTCCAGCTTGTAACTGTTGTTGTCTTAAACTCCAATTCGTTCATAAATTATCTCTCTTCTCTATTCCAGGGGATTGCATGTAATACTAACGTGGTCAGGAGGGCTGCAGTAGGTTCAGGAGTAAAGAAGCTATGGCCATGCAGAGAGGAAATGTTACTGATGGCCATGGCAGGCTGGCTGGGGCTGAGCTGGTGGGCTGGGGCTGGGATGGGCGGGCAGGACGTGGCCTCTGATCCAGCTGGTTGGAAATCCAGATGGGAGGTTTCACTGTGATGTAGCCATTGGTTATCCTGATATAGGAAGGCAACGTGGTGGTGCTGAAAGAAAACACAAGGGAAGGAAATTAAACAGGAGAACTCTTATCTCTGCTCTGTGAACTGTCATCCCAAGTGGTAGCAACCACAATGGCAATTCCAATTATTATTATAATTATTATTGTTTGCACACATTGGACACTGGGGAGAGAGCCAGAGACTGATAATGGCGATGTTTTGCAAGGAAACAGCTCTGATCCAGGATGTCCCTCAGCTTCTGGCTGCTGACAAAATACAGCCAAAGGAGGGACTGCTCTTAGTGGATCTGTCTTACTGCATTCCATTTCTCAGCATCCCTTACAGGCCAGCACCAGAGATTGTGCTAAATGCATCCTCATGCTGACCTAGGATGACCTTGTTCTTATGTTCTTACATTCTTTCTTCCCACCAAAGGCCTGAAAACTTGCCATGTCTCCGTTACATGTCTTATTCACCACAGACCACATACTGAGGAAGGTTCAGAATACATTCCTTCCCTGTTTCACAAGCCTTAAAGAACTTTCCAGGCTCCCCTTACTCAGCCGATAACCTTGAGCACAGGAGACTGAACAGGTTCATTTCTTTTCCTGGCTTTAAGCCATTTTGGATCAGAGACAAAGCCAAAACCAGACTCAGTCACTGTTAGGTTTCCCTGGCTGTGGATTTGCCTCAATAGCAGTGTGATTGCTTATTGATTGTAGCTTGAGTTAGTACTTTGATTTGAATTTGCAGGTTGGAATTCATCATGACTCCCATGACACTGGAGGTCAAAAAGGTCCATTTACAATTGATTTGGAAGTTTAAGTTGAAATCTCCATTTCATAAACGGCCCCCATTGCATCCATTACTGGATGATCCATAATCCACCAGTTGTCAGGGAGCAGCACAACCAAGCATGCAAACTGCACAGGGTGGATTTTGGACTTAAACCCAAGACACTCTTCTGAGAAGTGAGCAGAAAAACGGCAAGCTCCTCTGGAAAAAAAGACGTGACATTAATACCTGCAGATTCTCTAAATCTTCTATAAAGGGGGTTTGGAGGCACTAAAAATGACCCTCATATAATTTTTTAATGAGGTAAGAAGCTATGCAGTCCTACAAATATTTAACTACAGTATCCAAGATCTTGACCTTGGAAGGAAAAGGCTGTGTCTTACATAATATCAGATAAAAGGAATAACATCTTACTTCAGATTCATGCACAGAAACAGAATTTAGAAGGACTAAAGGCTTTTGTCTTTTTCTGTCTAAGCAATACCAAGATAGATTTTAGCTGAGATACTTCAAATGTGCTGAGTCAATCACAAAATGAGAAGATCAGAGCCCACCCTGAAGAGGGCATTGGTCAGCATCAAATCCCATGGACAGTTCGTGCACATTACACTTCACCCTGAGTTTTGGGAGAAGTCACTTCATTTCTTCCCTCATCCTTTATACTGTCACCACAGCCTCTGGGTGGGACAGTTGTTCTGCAGCTAGAAGTGATCTTAACTAATGTGCAACGAATTAGAGTAAAAAGAGAAGGCAGTCTTCAATTAAAGATGTAGGAATTGCTTCATGGGAGCAGATAATCCATCTAACCAGTATTAGGAGTCTGACACTGAGGAGCAGCGCTAGCTCCAGAGCCACAAACTGCTGTGAACAGAGAACTCTGAAATCAAGGCTTGTTGGAGAAAGCTCTCTGAATTCCCATGGTGAATGGTTGGTTTATGTCCTGAAGTGATGATATAAGACACCCAGCTTTAGAGTTTCTGCTGTACTGCATCAAAACTGCTGCAGTCACTTAACACAAAGAGCTGATCTGTGTTAAACTATGCTGCAGTTCCCACCCTGCCTGGCAGGAGTGGCACTGGATTGGGCACTGTGTGGCCAAGCTCCTGTAACAGAAGTAACATCAGCATGAACAGCCTTCCCACAGTGAACATAAAGCATCATTAAAGCAAACTTCTGACAAAAAGAGGTACTACACACTCTGCGAAATCCAACACAAATGCAGCCATGCTTCAATTTCTGATCCAGATGTCATTTATCCTGCCAAGTGATGATGTGGTGCACAGGTCTGGCAGCACTGACAGTGGGATCACAACTTGGGTTTTTCCTCTATACCTGGTTTCTCTTAGGTAAGCATGGGTGGGTGTTCTCATCTTTTGATACTGATTGTCATATTACAGAAATAAAAAATTTTGCCCTAAATTAAATTTTAAACAACAAGGAGGGTCTGATTTAAAATTTTAATTAAAAAAAAAGTCACCAAAATGCCATTTGGACTTCAGGTTTGTATGTATCCTGCTCTTGACACATTCTATGGGCTTGATCCTCCAATGAGATTAAAGTTTCTCTTGCACAAACTTGTCTTTCTAGTTCTCAGGGATGTTCTGTGCACACAGGCTGGCCAGGGAACCTGTGAAAGCATCATAAGCCCACTCATCAGCCAGCAACATCTAAGGGATTCCTAAAGCAGGCTTAAATCAACACTTTATGTTACTGTATGATGTTTCTGTGTTCTAGTAAACTTGCATAAGTGTTTTGATTTTGTTTTTTTGGGGGGTGAGGGTTTTTTTTGTTGTTGTAGTTGGTTGGTTTTTGTTGATTTTCTTTTCTCCCTTATTCAAAGACCTGAGAATTGTTAACCACTTCTCCTTAGTTAATGAGGTTATTTTCTGTTTTCAAGCAATTATGTTTTTATAAAAGCATTCTTTTTAAGATAAATACTGTTAGGTGGGCTTGTTTTCAAAAACTCCTTAAGTGCTCCTAAGAGAAGAACAGTGTGTTTCCACTAATGTGTACAAAGCATTTGCTAATAGCAAATGAATCACAATTTATCCATACAAAACATTTTCTTAATGTACTTTTAGCTGACTGCCAAGGTGGTTTAGAGATATTTAAACAGAATGATCCCTTTTACCAAATGCTGTAAGTCCTTGTAAAACCTCTGGTCCCAGTTTGTAACTAGGCTGTTGCTGTAGTGAATGGGGAGAGAAACCTTTCCAGAAGCTGGTCCACCTCATTCCAGTGCAGGTCTCTAGGGGGTCTTACTCTTGCTCGGGGTTTTTCACTTCCTAGGCATTACAGAGGGGCCTGGACAGCCAGGTTGGATTATAACCTAATCTTAGAGGTGGCCCTGGTGTCAGGAGATGACTTCTGCAAACTCCCTCTGAGCATGTTTGCATGTGCACGTAGGATCTCACTGACCCTTGGACATGCCCTAAGGATGAAGCAGAATCCCCTGAACTCAACCAGAAACCTTTCTTGGGGAGGATTTGAGCATTCCTGAAATGAACATAGAGAGTAATAAAAATGAATCACAGATCTGTGGGATAATAATCTAAATTATTATCACGTCTTCTCTTGCCAGACCAGGATATTCTATATTTCAACCTTTTGTGTCTGATAAAAATATCTTTAATAAAACATTCCACATGATCTGTGGTTAACAGGCAACCACTGGCTCTGCTGTTCATGCCTCTCTTTTTTGCTTCTGTGTATGGGATTGTTTTAAAAACTTGGAAGACTCCAGGTACGGTTTAGCCAAATGACCTGCGGTATCATATTCATGAGCTTGTTCTTTTGATTAGATAATGGGGCACTTTTTCAAATCAGTGCATTACTCATACATTGTCTTACCATCATTAGAATGTGTAAAACTTTCCCCAAAAATGGGGCCTCAGGCACAGGCTCTGTGCACAGATTCTACTGAATGCAATTACATAATTCAAGTCCTCTGAGCTGGGGGTGTGCTGAAACACCTTGATAATTTGGGAGCATTTTAAAGCTGAAAAATAAAACAAACACACAAGCAACCCATTGAGGGAATTTCTCCTCTGGTTTGTCTTGCAAGGACTTTGAAGGGAGCTCACAAACTAATTTTTAGCATGACTTGGTTCATCCATGTAAGCTGGGTTCATCTGACCACACAGGACACCACAGCAGAAGGACACAGGTTAGCACCAGGAGAGTCTGTCTGGTCTGTCTGCCCCAGACACAGGAACAAGACCTAAACCCCTCCTGACATTTATTTTTTCATCCAGACTCAAAAAATATGATAATGATAGCAATTCTAGAGTCTGTCCAGACATCCATCCCAGCATTTCACCATTTCTGATACCCAGAATTGCTGCCTAATCACCAAATCTCCCTTGCTACAGTGTAAGGTCATGACTTGACCTGTTCCCACGGACAGTTTATTCCTTTCCTTTTCTCAGCAGTTTTTCACATATTTTGAAAATTTAACCATGTTTCACCTCAGCCTTCTCTTTTTCAAACAAACAATTCCCTTCACCCTTCTTTGCAAGTCCTCAAGTGCTTTCCCTCTACCCTTCCCTTTGCTCTGCCCTGGCTCTCATCCATGACTTCCCTGGAATGAGACCCTCCATGGGTCAGTAACAGTAGGCCTAGGTGAGATTGCAGCAGCCCAGTGCTTGGTGCAGTAGGTACCATACCACTGCCTCTGCATCTGCAAAGTGCATGAAAAACAGGCAGACTCCAAGAGGACAGACAGTATTGGCACTGCTTTTTTCCCCCTAAGTCCAAACCACCATTTTGGTCCCAGGAACTGTTCTGAAGCTCATGGAAAACTGATGGCTCTCTGAGGGGGTGAGGACCAACCCAATTATTGTGATATTTCTATCCATTTTTGATCTGCTGCCGTGCCTTGGTCCCAACATGGTTCTGTTCAGGGTGGAGGAAGTAACCCTTTCAAGTATAACTTACAAAGTGTTTGGGGATTTTTCTGGATCAAAGGAGCTATGTAAACACAAGACAACTATTTTTAATAAATGTAAGCAAATGTTGACTCTTACAATAGCATCTGATGAAAGAAGCTAGATTGAAACCTGAAAAATGCATGTTTCAATTGAAAACCTAAAAAGCTAGTAAAGCAAAAGAAAATTTTTGAGTAAATACAAGAATGACTGTTTTGCATTTGTGATTTGATGTCAACCTTATGATGGCTAGGGGTTTTCTTAAGTGATATTAAGCATATGCTTCCTGTTTCTTTTCAAACAAAATTTGCCCTACATTTTTTTTTTCCCCTTTTTTATTTAATGAACAGATGTGAAAGGACTGATCACATTATTTTTCTGGTGATCAGAAATAATGTTCTGCAAGTGAAGACAATTATTCTTGGAACTAACCAGGCATATTTATGTCACCAAAATTTATTCATCAAGATTTGAAAAATACATCTGCCTAAAGTGCTGGGACCAACCCGTTGCAGTCTGTAAATGAGCTGGCGGGCAAGGAGTCTGACCACACATTTGAAGGAAAAGAATAGGTGCTCAACCAAGAGTTAACAAGAGTATGTTGGGGGGTAAAAAATCCACTAGAAAAATGTCACAAGGATTTAACTTGAAGACAACTAGAATAGCCTCTTAAAGAGAACATGAAATCCCCATCTCCTGAAATGTTCATATTGTTATTTCATCTGTTTCTGGAGGGGATTCTTTAGATCAACACAGGCTCTGTTCCCCCATCTATCTCTTCATCACTACCTTCCTTACAGACACTGTTCTTGCAGGCTGAGGGATAAATCCTGCAGGATGCTGAGTCTTGTGGTCCCAGATGAGCAGGACTGTGAGCACACAAGTGCTTCCAGCACCAGTATTCACATACCTACAACTCAGCACATCCTAAAGCCCTTGTGGGACGAAGGCTCAATTCATTAAAAAAAACATAATAATCTAACCTGGATCTGATCAGGGAATCAGTTTTTGGTCCAGAGGAGGCCACTGCTTATTTGCAGTAGTGTAGTAAACTGCCTTAGCATGTCTGAGTGAGTGAACACTATCACACGCTGGTTTGGGGCCAGCAGAGAAGATCTGGCATGAGCCACTAAGAAGAGCCTCCTCCCTGCTATTTTTTGGTTACCCCAGGGTCACTGGGAGCCTGGATCTCTGGCCATGTCCCACAGTGCAAGCACTCACCCTCCCTGTGAGCAGCACAGCCTCAGCCACACGATGGACAGTGGTCAGCAACAGGACTGGGAACATTTCCACAGCCCTTCACTGTCCATCTGAGCTATCCTTCTGATGAGACTCAAATGGGAACCATTTCCATCTGACAGCAGTGTCACATTCTGATCCTGACTTTTTCCAGTGCTCTGGCTCCTCTGGAGACTGCCACTGAGCAATTCACCTCGTTGAACTGGGCACCTGTGAGCCTCCCTGCTGTGCAGAGGCAAAGGGCAGTGCAAATACACTGGCAGAGGTCTAGTCCCCCACCCCCACTTGTTAGGACATCTGCCATGGCTCATCTCTAGGAGAAAGAATAGGGTACCAAGGGAAACGATGGAAAGGGAAGCACAATTTTCACCAGGCAGTGGCTCTGAAAGCTGTGAGCAGCACATTGCACACGAGGATGGGATACTTAAATGTGCCATTAAAGAGAATCACAGGCTGACCTTCAGCTGACCTGGCCTTTAGCAGGTGAAAGGGGACATTAATTGTGGCTCTGTCCTGCAGGCTTGTAGCCAGAGATAATCAGCTGTCTTCCTGCTACAGTTTCTAGGGAACCAGATACCTCCAGAGGACAACCCTTTCCTCACAAAGCCAACCCTTTCCCCACAAAGTCTCCAAGGTTGCTGAGATGAGCTGCTTCTAAAGATCCTTATCTCTGGAATTCAGGTCTCCTGAATCCCAACCAAGCTCTGGCCTTACTAGGGGCTCTGACTGGTAGGGATGTGTTCCCAAATTGGGTTGAGACAGCAGGGTAGGGAAGAGGAAAACTGCTGATTCTGCAGTGCAAAAAGCAGCTGCTGGTGGGACACAGCTCCCTTTTGGAGCCCTGCAGCAGCTGTCCCACACCAGGCAGAGCACGGCTGCAGCTGCTGTCCCTTCCATGGGGTCTTGGCTCTGAAGTTTGACACGAAGGAGGAAAAGGTGGCTCACTTGGATCAGGGGCTCCAGGGGGGCCATGATGGTGTAAGCAGGAGGAGGCCCAGTGCTGAAAGGCAGCTGAGATTCCTCTGGTGCAGTTTTGGGGCCCTCTCAGGATGGGCTTTGGGCTGGAAGCCAGGAGATTTGGTTTTTATCCCCGAGTCACCCACTGAGGAACCATCAAAACCTTGTTAAATCACTTTACTGCTAAGACTCCCCCGACTCTGCTCTGAGTCAGGACCTTGGAGCCTTGGTGTGACACCACCAGCATTAACACAACCTGAAGTGTTTTGCAGGCTCTCACTCTCATTTGCAGGTCCCAATGGCTCAGGCCACCTGCAAAACATCTCTGTGATGACAAATTCAGCCCTGGAGAGACACTGACCTGCAGCAGGCTGAGCAGGGGCATCCTAAAGACACAGGTGGGTCACATCGTTAAGGCAAAGTGGATCATCTGCTGTGGGGCCAGAGGAGGGGACAGGGATGGGAGGGGACAGGGATGGATGGGACAGTGGGGACTGCTGCATCTCAGACAGGGAAAGGGGAATTTGCTGTCACAGCAATGCAGCCTGAGGGCTGGGGAACTCAGCGAGGCAGAGGATGCATCCAGCAGGTAGGGAATAAGCAGGTGAGAAACAACTCCAGCACAATCCAAGGGTCCTTTTCTGAGGTGAACTTCCCGTTTGTGGGAAGAATTCCTGCACCTCACTGTCAGATTTAGCTTCCCCTACCCCCAGAGGAGACTGTGCATGGCCCTTCTCAACATCCTGCCCCAAAGCCATTTAGGAAAACCCAGTGAATACAAATCCTGCACCCACACCACTGGCTGTGGCAGAATCAAGCCTGCTGCTTCTTTCCAGACAACTGCAGAATGGTGTAAAAACACATAATGTTGTAAAAAAACAATAACCTTTGAAGCACACCCTCTGAATAATTACCCCATTCCCATCTAATGACTAAAAGATGTTATATTCCTCTCTGATATGGCAACAACAAAGATTTTGACCTTATTAAAACCAGCCCATCAGGAAACTACATGTCACCCTTAAAAAAAAAAAAAAAGCCAAAAAAGAGGTTAAAAAAAAGGAATTAAATTCTTTAAAATCCCTGTGAACAGTAATTCAAGATACTGTAGCTGAAGACCCATGATTTGTAGCAGTGTCTGGGTGGTCCTGAGACAGGAGATGACAACATTAGCTCTTTCCTTTGCCCTTCTAAGAAATGCTTTGATGATTCTCTAATATCCTAAGAATATCCCCTGTGATTCTGCAGTGGGACGAGGCAATCACAGAGCAGGGATAATGCATCCCAGTTTTACCCTGGCCCTTGCTAAGATGGGATAGCTCAGAGCCCTTTGTTCCACCAGTTCAGCACTGACATCTGAGCCAGGATGTGCTCACCATGGTCTAAATAGTGATGTGGGCTCCAAACCATCCCCAAACTCTCCCCCACCCACTGCACACATCTGGCTGTGTACCTGATTTGTGTGTGCAATTAAGGCACTCATCATCACAGCTCAAATAACCATGGACTTGTTCCACTGCTCCTTGAACAGATAATGACTGCATTATTGCAGCCAAAGTAAGCAAGACCATCAAGGGCACAAACACAGATGGGCTTAGCATTGGAAAAACCCTGCCAGTGAAGATTTTTGGGCAACCTGCTGATACACAACACATAAGGAGTTAATTTGATGGAGTTGCAACCAGGTGGTTTTGAACCAAATCCCAAGCATGAGCAGAATATCTGTTTTTGCCTGTATTTTGCAAGCTGCGTGCTCTTACCAATGCAGCCCCACATGCAAAAGAATTTACATTTTTGGGGTGGTCAAAACTGTAATCCATATTTTACATCTCGGGCTCAACCTTTCAATTAATTAGAACCAGAGTGACTTGCTCTGCCCTTTCCTCTGTGTACTCAAGTGTTTGTTTGGCATTGTGTGGGCCCTATGGCTCAAATGTTTTTTGCAGATGCACAGAATTAACCATGCATGTTTAGATGTGCTTGGGGAACACATACAGTCGTAGAGATGTATATACTTGACCCCGTCACTTTTTTGTTAAATACTGTAAAAGACATCAACTTGCCCCTCCAGATTTTAAAATGATTTAGAATAGGTGGTAGTGGGGAAATACCTAACACATCCTGTCAAATTAAGTATTTTCTTGGAGACTGTTCTCTAAGATAAAATTATTTCAGCTATAGAGATGTCTGTGCAATGTATTAAGGAACAGAATGAACAACCAAAATATAAACTAGCTTAAATGGATGTCCAATATACTGCATTTTTCCGCTTGATTTTAATTTTCTTTTTCCTTCTCCCTGTTCTTTTTCCATCTCAACATAACAGTTTTTCTCTTTGCTTAATCTGTATCACATTTTTCTTTCTAACTCACTGGGCTCACTTTCTTGCTCACTGCTTGTATTTTTCCAGTGTCTCTCTTAGTAAGAATAATTAAGATTGGGTCAGATCTTTGAACCTGTTATTTGGAGCAGTATTGAATTCAAGCTTGTACCACTGAATAAAAGCACTGGCCTCTTTTTCTTGCCAATAGACTCACTCATAAAATAAAAAGAAAGGTTCACAGAGCACATCTATGAGGCACATTGAAGTGCTGCATTGGCCACAAGGTTTGGGTTCCTCCTGCTGCTGGCAAAGCAAATACAGTGACAGCAGTCACAGCACAAACTCCTTCTCCTCAAACACTTTCAAACCCTCTGAAAGCCTGGAGATGCCATCAGTGTCTCATAAAAGGCTGCTTGCTAGCCTGCAGGGCTGGAGGGACTGAAAAACCTTTCCCTGCCAGGTGTCACAACTCAGTCCCTGAAGTGTCTCTGCAGATCTGAGCTTCTGAGAGCGTGGTCTGCAGCACGTCTCTCCATGGTTCTGCCACATGAGGCATCCCGGGCACCCAGCAGCTCCCAGGCCCTAAGCTGGCTCCCTCAGCCTGGCTCTGGCCCCAGGTATAAAGCTCACTTTGTTCAGTTTGGTTATTCAGGAATTGTGAAGAGGTGATCTGAGCAAAACCTGAATTTGGCCTGGCATTTTCATAATTGCAGGAACCCGGCTTTTACAGCATTAAAACCATATGAACTCAAATAAATCCTACTTCTCCTTCATCCCTGTGAGTAACTGGACTTGGACCAAAGCTGCCCTTTGGGATCCTGCTGGGTTTCCAGCCTCCAGTGCACCCCACGCTCCTGGGAGTGTAAGGGAATCCAATTTCCTCCTGATTCACTCCACAATGAATCTGTCTTATTAGATACCACAATATAACTGTGGTTAAACCCCTCCTATAAAGCAGCTGCCCACCACAATAGTAATGTGGCCTTACTCCCTGTCATACTTTTCCTCACTTCATTTTCCAGGGCATGAAACTCACTGGTCAGAAGGGGAATAGCAGAACCAGAAATAAATCCCACATCCCTTACCTTTTTCCCCTGGGCTAGCATTGACAGTGTTGTGTGTTTGCACTTTCCCTGAATTTCAAAGACATTTCTCTTTCTTTACGGTAACTCACTGGAAGATGAATTTTTTTTATATTTTATGGATTTTATATAACTCTGCTAAGAGGAACAGCAGATTTGCAATTTTCAGGGCTTAGATACTGCTGGATATGTAGGTCACTCAAATAAAAAAAATCCAGCTTGGAGTTGCGGCGTTTGAGCAGGTTTACTCTGGCATTTTTTCCCTTGCCAAAGGAAAAACCTCTGTACCCAGAATTGCAATATAGGGAGTGCAGGTGCTTTACTACCCATTCACGTGCTTGAGGAATCCAACTCAGCCTGGGCATGAGGCCATTCAGCACTTTTTAGTGTCTGCAACTGACTGCAGACACAGTCAGTTGAGTTAACACAAACCACACTCCTCACCCACCCTAAACTGCAGGGTAAATGTGCTACTGGGTATTGAATTTTCTCTGCCTGTTAAACCAGACAACTTATTTTTCAGCTGAGTGAACATAAAGAGTTTTGTAGAGCTGTGTTAAAATGCAGCTCAGGTTTAGAGAAATTACCTGAGGGTACTGAGTGCATTTTCCTATCTTATCTGTTTGATAAGAGCCAGATAACTTTTATTTGTGTGTGTGTGTGCAACAGATAATATGCCATGAGGAGTCATTGTTAAAGACTCCGAGAAGCCAATGTTCAGAACATCTGGCTAGTGAAAGCCCTGGACATGGAAAATATAAATGTCAAAGCTCATATTTATAAATTGGAAGGGCCATGACGACATCTGCTAACAAGCTTTCTTCCAGAGCCCATTTGCTGTACATGGTTATTCACAGGCAACAACAAAAACGTGCATGGATCACAGGCATGGCCTGCCCTTCCTTTCAGGAACACATGCTCCAATAACACACAAATGCTCTGTTCTCACAACACAGAAATACAAGTGTTTGCAAACCTCACTGCAAAGCTCTTGCATACCAGACCACAGTGGGACACACACTGCTGGAACTAAAAAAGGCTAAAAATAGCTGGGGAAAAAGCCTTGCATTAACACAGAAGACAGTCAAACTCACTTAGCATTAACTCTTTCAGTAAAATAAGCACCCTCCTTTTTTTGCCTTGCTCTGTAAGAGACACTTTGTGCTATAAATCTAATCCTGAAGCCTTGTTTTTATGAGTAGTTGTGGATGGGAATCTCAAGACGTTAAACAAAGCCTAACCTATTTGACCACGGTAGCTCAACACTAACATTGAAACAAACTACAGGTAAAAGAAATGTGATCCTACATTTGTAACCACAGGCACCTTTTCTTCAACTTAGTGCCAAACAAGAGCATTTCTGATGCCTGAGAAATATAAAAGTGATCCAATGCATGAGCATCAAGGTTTTTCTAATGACTTATTGAAGGTGTCTAGACCACAGTTCACCCCAATGCTCCTGGCACTGGCCACTGCCACAGAGGCTGCTCACAGGGCTGCCAATGAGGAGGAAAAGCATCAGCAGAAAGAGCCTGGACTGCTTCACGATATCCATGAACTTAGCAAAGAATGGATTCCATGCTGTCTGTCCAGTCTGCAGTACAGCTGCACACACACACACCCCCCCCGTATGAAAATGATAGGAAAAGCAAAGATGATGAACATGGAGGAGATGCACCTCCTGGTCAAAACAAGAAGGAGAAGGATGCCTCCCTCTTACTGCAGTCTGCATCAATGTCAGGTGACAAGGATATACGAGATACATGTGAGACATGTCTCCATCTCAAAGAGATTCTGCTGAAGGCTGCAGGCTCCAAAATATCCCACTTTAATTGGCATGGATGGGCTGCAGAGCCAAGTGCAGTGTTTGTGTGATCACAGCCTCCTGCAAACTGGGCTCAAAAAGGTGGAGGTGAGTGCAGCAGATGGAGATGCAGGAGGGGTCCCTTCCTAATCCTTTCTCCAGGGCCCATACAAGCATGTGCAGCCAGAGTTTAAAAAGGCAGGTAGAAAGAGCACCAGAGAAAGAGAATATTTAACCAGGAAATGGAGAAAGATGGAACTGAAAAGTTAACAGGTTGTAGGAGTCCTGGCAGTGGATGAGAAAATGAGGCTGCAGTGGCTGAGAAACAGCACAAGTGGGGATCATAGAGGAAGAGATCATCTAAACTCAGCTGCTGCTGCTTCTTGAAACTGAATCCTAAGAAAACATTTTGTTTGTGCTGCATCAGACGGATCTTAGGCAGCTTAACAAAGTTAGCAGTTGTAGGGCTGTATCCAGCCCCAGTCAGAAATACATCAAGCTGGGACAGATATAAATGAATATTATAGACTATCTTTACTCAACACATCTCAAATGAGCAGTAGAAAACAAGAAAGGAAAAGAAAGCTCTTCCTAGACTCCATAAAACCTCTTGCATTGTATTTTCAATCTTAATCAGCATAGAGGAGGAAAGAACAGAAAGTGCTCTTGGATATCCAGTGCTGAAAAATACCTCATTGTTCAAAAATCCTAACTTGTGTGCTCCAATTTTGTTTCTTGTTCGCCTTCAGAAATATGGATTTAATATTCATGATGGATTTAAATTTCACGAAAATAAAATACCTAATGCATTACCAAGAGAGAATTTAGTTTAATGAAACAAAACTGAAATCTATACAAAAATTACGTTTCCAAAAGACTTCTGTGTTCTTGAATGATTTTACTTTCAGGTATTTATAGCTTTCATTAAAACAGCATTTGCATACAGCTTCATATGAATTGGTCATACTGGTGCTAAGACACTTAAGCAATAGGGAAAGTAAACATGCAAGGCTTTTGCTTGTTTTTCTCTAATTTTATCTCTGTTTGTTTCATCCCACAGCGGTAGCACATTATTAAGAACAACAGAACAAAGTAAAAACATGGGGATCTTTTCGTGTCTTTAGCAGGTAAAAGTGAGGCTGCACATCTCTTCAGCCCCATCTGGAGGATAACAAATTAACCCTTTGACTCAACCAGGGGAAAGAAGTTATCAGTCACAGCCAGCTGACAGGGAAGGTCTATTAGCACAGAGATGCTACAGGTTTGGACACGAATGTCAGGACTTCCCGTCGTTACTGAGATGCATTAGAGAGCTGTGTGCTGAGGCCAGGTTCACAGCTTTAATTAATATATTCTGTGCACTCTGACCAACCTGATAATCCAAGAAGCCTCAATAAAAACCATCTAGGGAGGGAGGATATGTCATCACTGTATCATTTGTTACAGTCAAGAGATTTACCTCTTGTTTTTGCTGTGTTGAGTTACACCGTGCTCCTATTTTTACTTTCACTGGAGGGCTTGTGTACCTGGGGCTGTGCAAAGGGCATGATGACAGAACTGCCAGAGCCAGTGCTTGTTTAAAGGAGGCATTGAGCCATCTGCTCACCTTAAAGGGGGATCAAATGGAAACAGGAAAAAACTAAGGAGGGGAACATGCAGTATTTCCCTACACTTGGCTCTCTGCTCAGGAGGAGCTGAAAATGCCCTCACAGAAGGAAGATGGCATGTCTGAGAGAGGCAGGCAGTGCTGGGAGAAAGAAGGACCAACTGATGCACTGCTAAACTGCCCAAAATGTCTTATTCTGGACACTGTATATCTGCCAGGGTTCAAAAAAATTGGGCAAACTAAGAGCAGAATTTAGGCCAGTTCAAGATATAAAGATTCACCTTCCACAAAGGAACTAGAAGAAAGTATTTGTCCAGAAAGTGTTTTGGGACCACTCCATGTCACAGAAAGCTCTTGCACCCAAACTGACAAACCCTGGGGTTCTTCTGATGACTGTAGATATTTGTATGCCACACCCTGGGGCCTGGGGGCACTCACTGAGGGACAGGGATTGGGAAAGATTCCCAAGAAGGAAATCCTTCCAGGGGAACAGTGAAGGAAATGGCAGACAGAAGTGCTGGAGGAAAGTCAAGGGACCACATAACCCAGTGAAGTCAGCAAAAAGGTGGGGCAAGGGAGGGAAGGTGGGACTCCCAACACGCTCCTGCTGCTCCTGGCTGCTGGAGCAATCCCACAGGGAGACAGGTTCACTGCAAGATCCTGAAACTGTGTCCTCATCCCTGGTTGAACACAGGACAAATAAATGCCAAGGTGACACTGCTTCCATGGCTGCACAGGCTGGAGGGGGCAGTGATCCCCCTCCCCAGAAGCATCAGGAGGCACTCCCCGAGCAGTGTCCTGACCAGGGAGGCAGACAGGGTAATTTAAACAAACAAGGCCCCAGTGATGGAAATTTCAAGCTCAAAGTTACCATATGGAGGGAAATCATCTGACCACAATTTACCTGTTAGACTTCAAAGGTGTCTAGGTCTCCTTTAAATAAAAGCAGTCTTTTCTTTAATGAAGTTAAGTACTGTATTTCAGCACCATGTGTTGTGAAAAGGAAGCAATTTGGATTAATTTACTGAAATTTACCTTTCAGATGCAGTTAAGTGGAATTAAAAGTTTGTCTGAGTTGACAGAGTTCTGTTTTCCATCACTGCATTGTCTTGAAAGAAAGGATAACAGGCTAAGTGCTTAAATTCCATCCAAACTGATAAGGTTCACTCTGTACAGGCAATCCCAGTGTAGTTTATTACGTATTGTCTCCCTTCATCCATCACTGGCATAGAAATTTCCCCCTAAAACAACTGCTTCTTTCAAAATAAATTGGTATTTTTGATTATTTTGCATTCATCTGGGATTGAATAGTCTGCAATGGGCTATCAGAGAGCTGCCATTTCTATTTACAGGGAGAATTCATTTCATTTCCCACTAATGGCAGCTCTTGCAGGGCTGAGCTTACATCTGGGATGAGAATTTTTTTTCTCTTCTGAGAACAATTCTTTTCCCTAACTTCTTTCCCATTGAAGTGTGTGTATCCTTAGCCTCTTTCCAAACACCACCTTCACCCAGACTCTTCCTTGGCAGCAGTAATTAACTTCCCATTACATTCTTTCTACTTTTTTTTCTTCCCACCACTGAACTCCTTTCACATCCCCTATCTGCCATTGCTCCTTCCAAACCTCACCCCTCCTCAGCACTCTCCCAGTTAATAACTCCCCTCCCTCCTTTTTCCCAGAAGCTTTCCTTCCTCCTTGCCTTAAGGCCCAGCAGCTGGGAGAGGTTCTCTGTTCTCCTGGGCTGACTTTGGTGGTTGCCTTGAACCATTTGCCTGCTACAACAAAGGTGCAATCCTGACCTGCCCTTCACTGACCACTCTGAAACCTCACAGGAATTTCTCTATTTTTTCAATTAACTGAGCATCTTGTCATGAAAAGCCAGCAAATGATGTGTAATTAATTATTTACATTATATGGGAAAGCCTAGCTAGCTAACACAGTGTCAATAGGAACAATGACACTCTGTACGCCAAACTGCAGCCTTGCAGCCTGAGGGTTTTGCCTCCCCCCGCTGCTGCCTCAGCTGGATTTTGGCTATGGGAGATAGCCACGGTTTGAGTTTTGTCTAAGTACAAATTTCTTCCAAAGACAGACTTCAGATCTGCACATTTCTGCAAAAATCAAGTAGTTGAAGAAAAAAAAAATCTTGCTACTTGAAATCTCCATTTAATTTTGATTCTTGACAAGCCATTTCAAACAGAAACTGCAGTCAGGCAGGACTTTTTGAGTTTGTTTAGATTTTGGGGGAAGGAGGCAGAAGGGAGAGGAAACCACACTTTTCATCAGCATTTTTTATTTTTTAATAGCCTTCAGTGCAGCCGATTACCCAGGAGATCAGCAAATCTTAGCTCTGTCAAAGACAGGGAGGAGACAGAGCAGTCATCCTCTACAGCAGTACAAACCCTCCAACACACAAATCTAAACACTGTCCACCCAGGGGTGCCAACTCAAATGCCTCAGCTGTTAAGACAGAACAAAAAGAAAAAGGACAATCTCCAAGGTACAGCTGAAAGTAAATACTAATAATGATGTGTGGCATTAAATGATGACTCATTTTTCACGAGGCCATTTCAGATTGTAGCCATAACCTTGGATCAGACCCGAATGACTGAGAGCTGAAGTCTTAGTGGAACCATTAATTATGGATTTCCTGGCTTTTATAGGTTGGAGTCAGACCTTTGATGTTCCTTTAAGATTGTTCTCCTGTGTTCATTTCCTTTGTTTCTGTATTGGTAGCTTAAGAAAACACCCTAAGATTTCCATGGAAGTCTATGAGATTGCCTAGAAATGCGTACTCCATAAAAGCCCTGCAATTCATGGCTCATAAAATCCTCTAATCCATGGTCAATAAAGCTTTGGAAAAGAGCTGTATGAACCACAGTCATTTCACAGTTCAATGAGGTTCATACAGGAATCAATAACCTGGTTTAAATTCGCCTGGATTTGTCCTCCACCTGTATATTTCTCTTTGACTTTTCAAGTTGAAAGGCAGCTCCAACAGCAGAATTCTGGGGACCTCACGAAGAAACAATGAGCTTTATGCAGCTTTCCCCCAAAAGCCATAACAAAGACCTAAATCCCTCTAACTTTGTCTCAAGGGTAAACAATTCAAGTTTCAGGTGACAACTGGTGAGTTAGGGAACAGGAAGAACAGCCACTTGGAAATACAGGGCCATAGCTCAAGTTAACACGAAATGCAGAGACCTCAGTCCATACAGAACATGGGGGACTCCAACTGAAGTGTATGCAAATGCACAATGGATTTTTGGGACAGGCCAGAGTGAGAAGTCCCTAGCATGCCAATTACCCTTCAAAAATGAGTGCTAAGTCTCACTGCTGAAACATTATTGAGGCAATGCAAAGAAGTCCATATGTTTCTCTCCTGCACAGGTAACACTCTATTGCCCGTATCATCAGCCACCCTGCTTGTTTCCTCCCAGAAATGATCACCAGAAAAGGTCTGGTCACAGACACACATTTCTGCTCTTTTCTTGCCAATCAGAAAGGAACCAGTTAGAGAGAGCTCACTGTTTATTGCTTTGTGCGGGGTCCAGCTTGCAATTAATGCTGATGAAACCCAACTGCCAAAAGCACAATATGCAGCAGCTGGTTTATGAAAATTGAGACCTTATCCAATTTATGGGGAAACCAGAGCTGGTTGTGAGTCTCTGATTTAGTGAACTTGTATTTTTTTGTGTTTTGTATTTTTTGTTTTGCTTTGTTTCCAGGAAAACACCAGAAGTTACTCCAGAACTGTAGAAGCACTAAAACCATCTGAAAGCACTAAGGCAGGCTTCCCTTCTTCCAGCCTTTCCTCATTTCTAGGCCTGTGATCTCCCACTAATATCTCCCCGGGATCTTTCAGCAAGGCAGGCAACACACAGTGTCTGGTTCATCACCAGAGAAGTGGGAACGGAAACTTGTGTTTCCTCACCCCAATCTCCACCCTTATGAAATGCAAAAAGAGGGATAAAAGGCTTTGATTCAGATGAAATCTTACAGGAGCACAGAGCAAATAATTTAATTCTAACCTTTGGAACTACCTCTTAAATATCTTTCCTAGGAACATTTAATAAAACCAGCAAAAGGCGCAAAAATCCACAAGCACCACTTTAAGCTCCCAACTGCACATTTCCACTGCCAATATCCAGTATCCTTTCTGGACAGATAGGATAGGGGTATGAGGATTGAGCCCAAGTGCCAGGCTCCCACAAAATCTATTTGAACACCTCACTTATACAACATATGAGGAACTGGACCACAGACCCTTGTGAGATGCTGGGACATCATGGGACACCACAAGTTGGCAGCCCCCAGGCAGAAGGACAGAAAAGTCCTTTGTATTTGAGGCACTCAGCTATGGTGAACCAAATGTCACTTAGTTCATGCTTAAACATCCTCTGTGGAGGGGATCCAACCACTGAACACACTTTGAAAAGAAAATACATGAATCCTTCTTACAAGGCTGGCACTGACCTCAGAAACAGCCTTATTACATTAAGATTAATATGCATCACCTTAATAGTAACCCTTACATCATTCACCCTGAGAAAACAATAAACTAAAAAAAACGAGGTAACTGCTCCATTAAAAAGAATGAATAAAAATAATAGTAATAATAATAAAAATCTGAAAACAGAAATATGTGAAGCTTTTTTTCTCAGCAAAGGGAGAAACCTCTGAGAGACTTGCAAGGAATTTCGGTGCTATGAAAATGGGAATATATAATGCTCAAAGACAATCATATGTGTAGGTGAGCAGCCAGTTCCCAAAATATTACTTAGTTCCTTTTGCTAGTTAGAAGATCAATAAACATTGTGGCTGTTTATCTGCCCAAGACTTGGTCTGGATAAAGGCACTAAGAGCTTTAGCGGTGGGAGAATAAATCACCCAGGAATCCTAAAAGCACACATTGAGAAGCCCTGGTCAAACATGAAGGCTCTTATTCAAACACTGAGTGGGAGTTTTTAACCTCAGACCAAGATTGGAATAGCCATGGAAAAGTGCCTACCTCCATTCTCTTCATGGAGAGGATTTAATTAAGTACTTCATTTTGCTTCAGTTTGCTATTTTCAATGCAGTCTGAGATGTTAAAACATTTCAGCCCCACAACACAGTTAAGAAGGTTGAAAGTCAGATTTGTCAGAATCTTAAAAACTCTCAAGAATATTCTGTATGGTTGGAAAATGGGCAAGCCTTTGGGCTGAAAACTGCCGGTACAGATAGGAAAAGAATTATTGGAAGAAAAAGTAAAAGCACAGAGTATTTTCTATTGTTGCTCTTTTCCTGTTTTTTACTCTGACAAGTCTTTGCTTCTGTTTAAATATTTTAAGCATTAACTTTTTTTTCCTCTCTACTTTTTGATCAAACATGCCTATGTGCATGCCTATTTTCCTCCTAACTCTTCATCAAGCACAAACCCACCCCCTCCCAGTGCTAGCCTAACTCTCCTCATGTGCTGCCCTGCTCTCATCCTCCCCCCTGCAGCAGCAGCAATGCAGACNCCAGCAGGAAAAGGACAGGGACCACACCAGTCATGACTCACCTGTCTTCTATCCGAACCCAGAGGTCATTGAACTGTCTCTGGCGATGGTGTTTGTGCTTCTTCTTGTGCCATTTCTTCTGCCTGCCAAACTCCTCCAGCTGGCTGATGCTGTCAGGCAACAAGAGGTGAGGAGACAGGCTGTCTTCTTCATCCATCTGCTGTGGCTTCAGGGAAGGAAATGCCAGTGGGACCTGCTCAGAAAGCTGGACAGGGGGCAGGGCTGTCATTGAGGGCCCCTCCAAGGCTGGGCTTATCTTTGTCGTCCTTGAACTGCAAAATACAACGTTTAAATATGAGTAAAGGAGGAAGAGTGCCAAAACAAAGGTGAAAGCAGAAGACTGCACTGCTTGGTGGGTGCCCCTGACTGCTGAAAAGGTGCACAAGGCTTTTGCTCTGAGGCAGCGAGTAAAGACAGCGCTGGCATTTCCTAGGAAGCTTTCAAGTAAACACTTAACTGAAAAACAGGGAAAATGCAACAGATACTCTATTGCTGTTTTCTGGCATTTTAATGACTTCTCAGAGGCCTTAGAGTCTGTGGTAGGAGTCAACGTTGCCTCCCCTGCTGGGCTGAAGGTAGAATGACAAAACTCTCTCCAAGCTGGCAAATGCCTCCCCCGCTTTGAGGAAAACAGATACCTGAAGAGAAACTGATCTTAAATTAAAGAGGTAACACAAGTTATCTCATTATCTCTTCTTGTTTTGTTTTGTTTTTTTTTTCCCCCAACTTTGAATATCATCTGTAGAAAACAAGTCATTGTTTTAACTGCAACAAGAATTATATATATCTCTTCATCCAGTCAGGACTGGGGACAAGGAAGCCTTGGCTGATGACAGAAGCATGGAAGCATGGAAGCTTGGCAGCTGGGATGGGATATGTGAGACCTGAACTCCAGCAAGAAATGAAGAAAAAGGGGCTAAATGACCTGCCCAAAGCCTCCTTGAAACAATTCTGCCAGAGCTCTTCAATCCTGTCTGAAGTATTACCACCTCCTGTACACGACTGGAATGATGCAAAAAAAGACCTTTTATTTTCATTATCTACAGTTTCACTGATTTTAGAAGAAAGTCAATATAAACTCTCTCCTTTGGTATGCAGCCATGTGAACTTATTGTGAGCTAAGATAGCTGAAACAAAAATCTAATAAACCAGGACTGACATAAAGTTATTTTTCCCCCCAACTTCAGTAGAAGTTCATATTGCGTCTTAATTGCAAGAATTTTTCCTGTCCCTGGGATGGGCCAATGAGTTGTACGTACAGAAAATGGGAGAGAATTAATAGGCAATATGAAGCTGTGGTCTGCAAAACTATTTCTATTACATGGATGCTATGACTTTTATGACAGAAACAATTAAAGCCACGTGAAAAATTTTGCCTCCTGAGTGAAACCAGTAAGACATTTTAATGAAAAAGTAATAAAAAATCCTAAACTTCATTGGTGACAATGTACAAAATGTGCCGCAAGTGAAACCACATGTTTCATTTATGGAACATTTTGTTCTCTTCCAAAGAAGTCACATCTACTACTAATGGAAGCTTTTTTTAGTTTTGACTTTCTTGAAGTCTGTCACAGTACCAGTCTTGATGGTCACCTCTATTTCCACTGCACTGTGTTTCATCCAAAAGTCCTTCCAATACCTACTGACACCTGATAATTAATTGTTACTACGAGACTCACGGGCAAATATTACAGTAACTTTGTCCCTTGTAGCCAACATTCATGAAGTTCTTCAGACATGATACAACAGAGAAAAAAAGAGTTTTCTAAAACTAATTCTAAAAGTCTTATGGTTGGTTTTATTAATAAAACACACAAGAAATCCCCCCTTTTTTATTTTTCTTCTTTTTTGGGACTCCCAGTGAGTCCTTTCCAAACTCATTCATACTCATTCCATGCTCTATTTTATATCACAGATAGATCTCCCGGTTCTGAATTTTTTTCCCCATTAAGACTTTCTTTCATGTTTCATGTTGAGGGTGAATTTTCCCCAGTGCAGCCATTTTCTTTGAGAGTTCTTGACACTTTCCAAAGCCTTTAAGAACTCCTTAAAGTTCTGCTATGGCACAGGCTCATGGCTGAAGCAAAGCCATATCCAGACTCACATAAATGAAGAGGAGCTCACAGGTTTGCCCTGTGGTTCTCTCAGGCCACAGTGGAGAGTTCTTAAATTTTTATCCAGCCATGATGATGGATCAGAGAAGTATCAACATCAAATGCAGCCATTTAGCAGCTTGGAGGATAACACAGTGTGAACTTGGACAGGAGAGTTTAGGCAGGTAGGAAGGACCTGGACCAAGCACCTACAGACACCACGTGGGTGCTGAGATGGCAGCAGAGACCAGTGGGTGGCAGGAAGCCACGTGAACTGAGCTGTAGCCAAGATTTCTGTTTCCATTGACTTCCTTCTCCGTGCCTCATGCTCTGATCAGTGACTCCCTGAGATGCTGCAGGCAGGAGCAGCCCCCATGTGCCAGCTCAAGGCTGGGGCTGCCCTTTGATTCCTTGAGTGGTCTCAGGGATATCTGAACATGTACTTTCCACCTTTTAACACCTACTATTTTCTCACACGTGTTTACCTTGCTCTGAGCTCCCTGTAAACTGGAACCAGTAGAGAGGTGTTTTTATGGGTTGAGATTTTACAAACCACTTAAGACGACTGGCAGCTCCCCTCTTATTAAAATTAATGACTTTGGGCATCAAAATCCCAGTGGTGGCTTTGAAAGTTTCTGGCTTAATTGTTTCCACTACCATCACATGAGCCACAGGTTGTAAACTTGATATTTCAGAACATTCTTTGGGAAGAGAATAAATAAACACTGGAGAAACGTTAAAATGCTGTAACCTAAAGAGGGTTATAAACTAACCACCAGCATGTTAGAGTTGAGTCAGGAGGAANNNNATATATAAAAATAACAATTACAATAAAAATAACATATATTATAAAAATACAATTAATTCATTATCAGCCTGGTTATTTTCATACCTGACTGTCATCCTACAGACATTCTACCAGAAGGAAAATTAAAACAGAATATGGATATTTCATCCAAATATATTGCAAGAATATTTAAAGATGTTAATTTGATGTAAGAAAGATTTCCTATAAGATGATAATTTTCCCACTGATTTCAGTAAAAAAATTATTAATACAAAGGGCTCAAATTTATTGTTATTCTGAATTTTTTTTTCCCCTAAAAAATAACGGCAAAAATCTGGCATCTGCAATCAGATACCTGGACAATCGATCTCTGCATTATGTGAAGCTTTACTGTTAAATTCAACTTCTCATTTCATGGACTATTTCGTGCCTTTCCCCTGGTCTCAGACTCTGTGCACTCTGTTAGCACAGCTGCACTGTATGAAACCATGGGGATATAATGGACTTTTTTTTCCATTCCTTCACTACTGCTGAGACAGCTTTTCAAGATACATAGTTATTTTTAAAGTCAGGGAAAAAGCAAGGCTAGTTTTCAGTTTGTGAGGCCACAGTGCCTTTTCTGAAGAAAGAGTGAGAAAGTACCACCCAAATATCTTGGTCCACACAAAGATCTCAGAGATTTTTCATGAATAACTTGATTCAATTCCAGGCTTAGAGGTTCCACCCATTTTTAAATGTATCATTCCCACACAGGGTGGTCTTGGAGAAATAAAAATTATTTCAGGCCCTTAGGTGAGTTTTCCTCATCTCTGACCTTAATTTCCTTCCCTGGGATGTGCAGTTCCGCAAAACAAGTTCCCTAAAACATCCAAGTCCAAATACAAAAACTTTGGTCTCTCAACAAATATCCTATGTGGCTTTGTCCTAAGGTACAGAAAACAGTGAAAACAGGAAAACATTTATTCTTGCTAGTTCTTGAAAACACTTAATCCACAGACAAAGACCTCTGTGGTTTTCTTCCACTTCTGGTGAAATTTGCCATCCTTTTCTAATTCTTTTCAAGAATTAAAAGAACAAAACAAAACATGCAAGTTGTTTGGACTGAGCTGGATGCTGCATTAGGCTGTCTCAGCATTTCTCTCTGTTTGTGGTCTGCAGTGTCACTGTGCTGGCACTGACCATTGAAAATTGACTCATTGCTGGGACGTTAGGGCTATTGAGTAGATCTGGTCAGAAAAATTACACCAACACAATGATGTCCTGTAATATATTATTTTCATAGTTTCCAGGCTTAAAACTGCACAGGTCAGGCAGTAACACCTCTGCCCCTGACCTGCCAGAGTAACACCAGCAACGTTTGGACTGAGTCCCATCGAGCCTCCCCACGGGCTTCCACAGGGCCAGAGAGTGTCCTGCCCTTGCTGTATGCCTTTGCTGATGATACACATCTTCCAGACAACGAAATCATCAATCTATTTTTTTTCTCAGCAGTCTTGCGGCAACATCTCTGTTCCCTCAGATATGTGCAGAATCTTCTGAAATCCCAGCCTGCCAATTTGTCATTTGCATCCTGACTTTGCAGCACGAGCAATGGAGAAGTTTTACTCAAAAGACTGCCATGCTTTGCAGGGCTTCCAAGCACAGCAACATCACTGAGGTTTTCTTGCTTCAGTTCTCAGAACTGCCAGACAAGGGGAGATTTTGTTTCATCAAGAGAGAAGCCGCGGTGATAGCAAGGAATGTGTGATGTGGCAGCCTCATCCTCATGCCACCGTTCCTGGGATGCAGCCGGCTGACGGCCAGACAGCGAGTTAAAAGCCTTTTATTGTGGATGGATTCCTATAAATTCCAGTTGGGGTGTCTTTGTGAAGGCAGGAATTCGTCAGCCCCTCGCACGCACCCTCGCTCCCCTCGCCACAGGCCACAGAGACATCTGCTCCTGGCGTTGCTTTCCCTACACATCTCTCTGAAAGAGTCATGCACACCCACAAGATGGGCACCACAATGTCCTGTCCCACAAGGAGTTTTGCTTTTTTTTCCCTCTTCCACGCTAGGATGAAGCTCAGACTTTCAAAGCTCTTGGGAGAGAAGCAAACAAAAGAACAGAAAAGCAGGCAGAAATCCTATCCCACACCAGCACAGCTCATAGGGCCTCTTTCCAATGATGGGAAGTGTGGATTGAGAGCACAGACTCACATAACCAGGTGACACCATGGACATAATGTCCTTCAAGATGAAAAGCATAAATATATTCTACCGCAAAAGAGAGTAACTGCAAAACAGAGATCAGAGAGTTAGATTCTCTCCATACTTAAAATTTATCTGAGCTGCTTCAGGCTAAGTGCTGTAAATTACTCAGGATGAATTTGGGCTCGAGAGAGAGTAAAAGAGAAATCCCTGATTACTCCTGTGAAATCCCTATTATTCACTCACCTGATCAGCTTAATTATAATGAGGTTATTTTATTTAGGATGTAGTTGCCTTAGGCCTGTACACTAAAGTTAAAACTTCTTAACAGAATTTGGAAACAAAGTTGTTTTTTCATTTTTTTGCACCATAGTCAACTACATCTCATGAGCACTTAAATTAGGTTAAGTAGTTAAATTAGATTACGTCCATCCCAAACTTGGATGGTATCTCTGTGCTCTGAATCCATGTCAAACAATTTCTCTGGAAAGAATCACTGTTGCTCAAGAGCTGTAACCTTAGTTTGGAAACTAATTTAGTCCTCAGCATACACACATATATATGTACAACTCTGTGCATAAATGAAATGAAAAGTTTGTGACGTGAAGATATTCACACGGACTGTAACGTTTTCCTTCCCACTTTGAGAAACTAGAAAGTAAGAGGAGCAAGTAAAACTTTTCTATCTATGCTGTTTCATTAGAAGTGAAGCTAGTCTAAGGCACAAGAGAAGAAATGCAAGCTTTCTGCATTTGAGAGGCTGAATTTGCTGAAAAAAGAGAGGGCAGCTGTAACATTTGTAACATGCCATTTCCACATTTTCATGTGAAGTCTTTGAGAAAACTCAAAATGTTTCATTTCAGCATTTTCTGAACAAAGCTTGTAATTTTTTTAGTCTTCTGTTTTCAAAGACTTACATGCTACAAAGTGACCTTTTTTGTTTAGAAATTGATTTCAATTAAAAAGAAAAACCCAACTAATATATAAAAATGACAAAACCCAACAAAACCCAATTCGTGCCTTCAAAAGCATCCTCAAAATGTTCCATTTCAAATTGCTCTGAACTTATTTTCCCTTCTTGATTTTTTGGTTCAGTTCTTGAACTGAATAATCCTTTGTTTGTGCATCTTTCATAAAAACTCTGAGAGCTGCACACTCCAGCCCCAGAGGATGGGCTGTGCCCTCAGAGGAAGGATGGGTTGACCCTCCAGTCTTGTTTCCATTTTCCACACAAATAGCAAATAAGAACCTTCTTTGCTCATGGTACACAAGCCTCACCTCAGGCTCTATTCCCTAAAGCTTCACAGTCTTATTAGCACCATACCAATTTAGTGCTAAGCTATTTCTGCCTGGGTACTTCAGCTTAAGCAAAATATTCATTATATAGATATCTTTGGTCCCTCGTTGTCTTATGGAAGTGGTACTTAAAGCTTCTTGATAGAATCCCTATCCCATAGGTCTGGATGGCTTTTTCCTGCTCAGGCATCCTGGTTCAACACGGGAGCACAGAGATATGCAGCTGTCCTGGGACAACTGGAAGTCTCCTTCACAGAGGAGAGAGAGGGGCCTTCACATCCAAATTACAACTCTGTATATCCATGCAGCACCCAAAGGCTTGCTACATAAAGTTAACTAATATGTTTTATTGTCTTGTAATAAAATTTTGACTGCTGAGTTGGCAATGAATTTTAAGAAGTCAACTGACAAAAAAACCCTACCAAACAAACAAACAAACAAAAATCCAAAATCCACAAAAAACCCAAAACTGGCTGTTTGATTTGATTCCACAGTAGAATTACAGCTAATATACAACTGTTTATATCTTGCTCATTTACAATCCAAATTGAGGTCTGCTCCCAGATTGTCTACACTGGGAATTAGTTTCCTTTCTTTGCTGGATCCTCCAGAGAGAACATTTATCTTGCAGGAGTCCATATTCCCTATGATATCTTTACAAAAAACCTCTCTACAGAGACACAGCTGAGCAAGGCACCAAATGCTTAGCTTGAGGGACCAAAACATTTTCACTGACTTCAGATTGAAACTAAGGGCAGATTATTCCCTGTTTGCCTGGTGCTGTTTCCTGCACTTCCTTCTGATGCTGTGGAAGTTCATTCCTGGCCAAAGTGAGGTACTGGGTGGATCACAGATCTGTGCAAGCACAGCAACTTGTGTTCCTGAAGTACCTTGTTCAGTCAAAGCTTTTACAATTGCAAGACAGATAATGCGGGCTCATCAGTAGCTGCTATCACCAGAAGGAGAGAGACACAGGCCACTTAAATCCAGCAGCAGGCCTAAGTGTGGAACCAAAGAGCCATAAGAAGACCATGTCTGCAAGAGACTCCACATTTCTGTGACACTAAATCCACTTTTCTACTCTGTAGCTGACACTGCCAAACATCTGATCTGCTCAGCCATTGATGGCTGCTGAGCTAAAAAAAGGAACACAGAGGCACACTGACTTTCTTCCAAATATTGTTAGAGCCCATTGGTCTTGCCCATATCACGGTGCCTGAGTGTTTCCAAGAAAAGAACAAGGCAGTTGTCAGAATCCCTATTCAGGCAACACTTCAGCCTGTCTGTGGGCATTTTCACTGCACAGCAAAGGACAGAGCCCTCGAAATGTGATGAAGGCAGAAGAGCTCTCCCTCCAAACCCCACTTGCTTTAATGTCCAATGCTGTTCTGTCAACTCTAATGCTAATGGACTTTACATAATGTATTAGCCTCATGTCACAGAGGGCTCCCTCTCTGTATCAAGCCATGCTGATGAAACTGCTTGTATCAAATGCTCATTTCTTTCTGACAAAGCCATCCTTCACTAAAAATCTTCATTAACAAAGCATGCACATTTCTGCTGAAACCTAAAGGAAGAAAACAAGGTTTTATATTCTCTTTTTGAGTTTGCTAATTAAAACTTACGAGACCAGACCTCAAATATTCAGGAGGCATCTGAGGCCATAGGAGAGACTGACTTTAAATTAACTCAGGCAAATCTCACTGTCTAGTTATAAACAACAGGCTCCAGGTCTTCATTCCTTAAAATAGGAAAACTTACAGTGACCCCAGAAAATATCTCTCCTTCACTGAAATGTCTATGATTTTTGTTTTTATTGGTGCACTTAGGAATCCCAGAATTAAATTATGTGTGATCATTACTTTTATTGGTACACTTAAGAATCCCAGAATTAAATTATGCATTCATTAAAGAGCTCCATCTCAGCAAGCTGCCAGGCAAAGGGTGTGAGACAATGACAGACAGCCCCTGCAGCCTCCCTCCCTAACTCTTTTGGAGACCTCCTTGCACAGGAGCTCTAGGGGCTCACCTACCTCCACTGTATGTGCATATCTGTTTGTTTGTTTGCCTTGAAATGCTTTATCTAAGTGCCAGTTGTCCGAGAGGGTATCACAGCTGAGTACTTGCAGCACTGCCTAGCTATGGAAAAACATGTAATATAACAAGTGTAACAGATGCCAGAGACTCATCAGAACTATGCCTGGCATCCAGCACAGGTTCCAGCAGTCACGTTAGCTTCTTATCACAACACAAAGCTGAACACTGAGAGTGACCAAACTAGGACTTTTCATGAGGTGGTGCTGTAATACAGCTCAAACTGCAGGAAAGCCAATGCTGTTGAATTGATGCCCATGTGAAATGTTTTAATTACACTGCAGGACAACTCATCTGACTCTCTCTCTACAATAAGACTGAGTGCTTGGGGCTGCCCCACAAGCCTGTTAATTCTGAACAGAAGGGGAAGCTACTCTGTCCCTCTGTTGCCTTCATTTTCTAGTAAGAATTCATCTGACAGCCAGCCAGAACTGAATTATCCCAAGTAGCACATAGATATAAAAAGAGTGTACGTCCTTATTTACATGAAAATAAGCATGATGGAGTCAGGCTTCATGGGGAAAGGTTCAGCCCTTTTCTATACACCACAGCCAAACAATTAGGGAACCTATAGGACTCCTAGACCTCATCAGGTCTGTTGTGCACAGACTGACCAGGGCTTCTCGGAAAGGCAGGAGAGGTAAAGAAGGAGGCAAGTGGAA
>VZUA01083564.1:9532-20672 GCA_013401035.1 Horornis vulcanius
GCTTTTGTAAATAGTCAGTGATGCTTCTTGCAAACCTGCTGACTAGACCAATTTTTGGCAAATGCGTGTTTTAAGGTCACTTAACAAATCACTGGCAAAGGTAAAATAAAAACTGGGTTTAATATAGAAGTGAAAGCACAACAGAGTTCTTTGGCAAGGTTCACTCTACTACTGACCAGATGGCTAAAAAAAGCAAGCAAAAAACCAGTATCAATCAATCCAGACTGAAAATATCCCCAGAGTATCTCCATGGAGGACTACAGCTCCTGACATGTGGTGAGACACCACCTTCCTTCCTCAGGGCTTTATCCAGGACCTGCTGGGCTATCAACCAACCCTCACTCCTGACCTTTCATACACAGGGAAACAACACACAAAAGATTTAAAGATTTTTCAAAAATCAATCCAGTGTAATCAAATACAAATTGGAACAGTTGTAAAATAGACTAATCAAAATATTCAAAATTACATACTTTCCTAGCAAATTTCTGTGAAACAACATTTTACCTACTGCAGCAGAAAATTGAGGTCAAGTTTCTTCAGCAAAGCAGAAAAAATGAGTTGGCTGTAAAGAAATGTGCTTGTTTCAATTGTTATCTATCAGTTATCCATAAAACACTCATTTACTCTACTGTCATCTCTCTGCAATTTCTACGAGCTATTTTGTCCACCTAAAACAGCTAAGTTCATATTACAGGGACAATCACAGAATCTGAATTCAGAAGAAAAATAGGAGACTCTGGTTCTCCAGGTTCCAATGCATTTTAATGTGAGTTTATAATAAGCATTCTAGGCTACTTTCTAAACCTCCAGATATTATCAATAACTATTTTTCTAATGTATTTACTCTAGGAATTAATTCAGTTTGATCACTGAGAAATGTCTCTGCTTCACTTTTGTATGGGCTGTCTTAGATTCAACACAGGACAGATCTTTTTAGCATGAACTAGAGGGAAAAGTCATCCCTCCTGTGCTGACGCCCCTCATCTCTGTGAATGTAGCTCCAGAGCTGAAAGCAACCCACTTCTCTCAGCATCTTGCACTTCTGCTTACAGCATAACACTTCAATGCATTTCTCCCACCCTCACTCTCTGCAGTCTCTGTAGAGGGTGAGAAAGACCCCAGAACATGAGTTTCTCAGTTTGTCCCCAAAACCACTCTGCACTTATTTGAGAATAAGCAAGCCTTTTCCAAAAATCAATAGATTCTACATGGCATTTATAAGCAAGAGATGATGCTCCCTCTTCCAAAAGGGTTGCTGAGTGCTTTAGGCTGTTACTATAAAAATATTCCATATCAAAAACTACCATATGGTTTTCTAGAAACTCACTCCATCCCAGTGCAGCACTCTGATATTTCATTGCTCTGTCTGCTTCCCCGTGTGACATGTGCAGAATCTAAGAAACTGCTTGTGTGTCTATTCACGCCTCCATTCAGTGCTGTGCCTGCTCTCCTTCACTTCCTCCAGCAGTTAACAGTGTAGGATAAAGAGACGTGGATGGCATTAGGAAATATTTCTCCCGTTGCACTACTTTGCATATGCCTTCTCTTTGCTTGGCAAGTGGTATTTTTCTCAAGGACAGCTTTGCTCAAGTAGCTGTGTTAAGCTCTGTTCATACTGCTTCAGGACAAAGATACAATATTCCAGCATTTGCTTTGGAAGAAGAATTTGGAGATACATTAAATAATGTAAAGAGATTTTAATGGATGCTTTGAAGGCTCTAAAGCCAAAGAAAGAAGAAATGCATCATTTCTATGTTCAGCTTAACTGATGCCTTTCCCCTTTCAAAAGACAAGATATTAGCAAGTTGTCTGGTTCAAGAGCATCAGTTCGTGGAAGGAGTGGGTACCCGCCAATAAGGACAGAACAACTGCAGGGGGAAAAACCATTCCATCTGTTCATGAACGTAATTCCTCTGTTTTCTGTTCCAGCTCATCCTTGCCACGTGGGAAGGCGGCTACAACTTGCAGTGCCAGAACCTCCACAGTGCAGGGGAGGCTGATATCCGGGTGAGAGACAAAAGCAGCTCAGCCCTCAGCATCCTTTCTGTTTTAACTGTCTTTAACTGTCCTAGGACAGAGCATGAGCTCTGAAAAAATATCTCTACTCCAGGGGAGGATGCATTTTATTGTATTGAGTATCAAATTTAGATTTTTTCAAAAGAATAATCTGGCAGGAAAATCTGTTCAGTGTCAAGAAAATCACAGCACCCTTAAAAAAAGACCAAACAACCCCAAAATGAAACAAAAACCCACCCACAAAATTGCAGATTTGGAAAAAAAAAAACCCCAAACCAATTAGTAAACCCTTCCTTAAAGTTTTTAGTTCTTAAATTATATTTTGATAATTATATATTTACACAATTGTTTAAAAGATGTGTGTTTTTTTACAAAACTGCTTCATTGAAAAGCAAATTAAAATTAAAGACAGAGCTTGTGCTCCTCCTTTAATAGCATACTAATGCTTTCTGGGAAGGTGCATGCCTAGGGAATGAAGAAGTACAGTAATATTTAAGCACTTGTATGGACAGATATTGATCTTCTGCTCCTTTGTTCTTGCTTGTACAGGTAGCCAAGGTGCTGTGGTGGTATTATTTTTCCAAAGTAATTGAATTCATGGACACTATCTTCTTTGTACTGCGAAAGAAAAGCAGCCAGATCACCTTCCTTCATGTATATCACCATGCCACTATGTTTAACATTTGGTGGTGTGTTCTGAACTGGATACCTTGTGGGCAGAGTAAGTCTTTGTTTGCTTCATCACCCCGGGTCTATGTCAGCTGCAGCTGGGGAGGAATCACATCACCAGGCAAAGGAATTGTGTCCCTGTGCAATATAAAGGCACCTTTAGGGTTCAGAGCTTTTCAGAACTGCTGACCACCTGCAGAACACAGAAAAGTTAAAAGCATGATTAAAAGTACAGGCCAAAAATACCTGAATGTTAGGCCCTAGATTTTTCACCTAGCTGCCACAAACTCTTGTATTTACTTCTCTTCAAACCACTTTTAAGCATAGCAGTACTGAATAGCACAGAAGAGCCATCACATACAAGACCTACTCCAAAAAGCAGATGCAGGAAGAAGTCAGGACCCTGGTACTGCCTTTATCAATCGCCCTTTTACAGGCTCAACTCTTGTATGCATCAATCTGTGCTTTAGCAAGGTACTTTACTTACATAGCCACTAATTAAAATACCAGTTTGAGATTGTTCTGTTTCATATGAGCATACAACCTCAGAAGGTAATAGTAACTGTCATCACCTTCCCTGTTAGGAAGGGATCTATGATGCCACAGGCTGGTCACTTGGCATTTGCATAAGAAGCCCAAACAGCAGAGAACTACTTCAGCTGTCTCACAACAAGCACTCTTTTCCAGGGCTTCACACAGCCAGAGGCTTCCTGTGGAACTGCTTCCAAAGCTGAGAAAAAACCCCAGTTTTCTTACAGCCTATTAGAGGGAGTCTCCTCAGCCCATTGTTACATTGTGTAAAGAAGCTTGTTGCAGGTCTTTTTCAGAACTAAAAGCAGAATTCACTCTTGTTGGCGCTTAGTGTGGACAGCATAAAATCAAAATAAATCACTGTTAGAGGTAGGAGCAGGGATCAGAGATTTCAAAGTGATTAGGAGCTATTTCTAGAGGTGTAAACAAATCAGTGGAGGTTTGTGCTTTCTAATGTGTGGTCCCCACACTTGGCACTAGCATTGCACTACTGTAATTAAATCAGAGGCTAAGTCATTAATCAGTGGCAAAATCAGAACAACTGGTGAACCCATCCTGTAGTTGTAGAACTGCCATCAAACACACAAGCACACAGCAGAGAGTAGTGCTGCTACTTCTCCATAGTCTGCAAAGCACAGAGAACAATTAATTTCCTCTAGAACTGGTATTCACTAAATGTAACTAATAAGAGAGGCAAGGTATCATCTGGGATGAAATTCTTTAAATTTGCCACTAGCAGAAGAGCCAAAGAAGAAAACAAGAGTGATGATCAAACACAGCCACAGGAGGTTGGTTTAAGTCAGAGCAAGGCCCTTGCTACTGCATCAGAGAGCAGAACAGGTTTCTCCCAGGTGCATACTAGCAGCAAAGTCATCCACAGCAGTGTTTAAAGCTTACAGGAATATTGGAAAGGCTCATAGCAAGAAGAACTTTAGGAGAGGGGAAAAAAATACCCTGTAAACTACAGAATAGAAAAAAGTGGAGAAGAAAAATATGAAATAAAAATACAATATTGAGCATGAGAAAAACCCTCTAGGAAATATAATTTGGTTTTTCATTTGTCCCAGGTGAACACCTCTATACATTAGGAATGTCTTTAGCAAAGAATAAGCATAAAAGGAATACTTACCCTACACAAGAGGTTCAATACAGAAGCAATATCACAAGCAATAATACCCTTTCTCACTTTTTAGCAGTTGGTATTTATTTTTTTTTTCCCTGATGGATTGTTACAGGTTTCTTTGGACCTACTTTGAATAGCTTTATCCACGTGCTTATGTATTCTTACTATGGACTATCAGTCATCCCTTCTATGCGCAAATATCTCTGGTGGAAGAAATACCTCACTCAGGCACAGCTGGTATGTATCTATTTCACTCTCATTTTTAACTACCTGAAATACTTCAATATGTGAGAGAGGACTAAACGAACTAGAGGTAAGCATGGTTATTTACACAATTAAGCTAGTTAGAATTGATGTGTAACATGTGTAACAAAACTATCATACAGCATAAGTCTAGCACAGCTTGATATGATTAAATAGAGGAAATTATGTTCAGAAGTGTTTTTCTGTAGAAAACAAACAGTAGAAACTGTTTAGCCCACAAAATTCTGTTGGTTTTGGACCACTGCATAGAAAATGACTGCTCCTTAATTGTAGAAAAAAAAGCTGATTTAAAAGTCACCAAAAAAAAAAAAAGCCTGACAGAACCAGCTCCAAGACAGACCTCCCCTGCTGGCCAAAGCTGAGCCCATCAGCAAAGCTGGGGGCACCTCTGTGATATCGTGCTTATATAAGGGTGAAAACCGTAGCACAGCAGCTGAGAGATAAGGCAGGAAATGTGAGGGGAACAGCCCTGCAAATACCCAGGACAGAGAAGAAGGAGGGAATTAGTGCCAAAAACTCCCCTGCAGCCTGCACTGAAGATGCTGGTGAAGCTCATGGTGCAGCCCCTGGAGATCCACCTGCAGCCCATGGAGGGCCTCATGCTGCAGCCATGGACATGTCTGCCCCAAAGGAAGACACGGCCAATGGAGAAGTAGGCTCCTGTGGATCCTTGGAGAGAGGAGCCCACCCTGGAGCAGGTTTGCTGGCAGAATCTGTGACCCCATGGGGACCCACATAGGAACTGCCTGTTCCTGAAGGACTGGACCCTGTGGAAGGGACCCACACTGAGGCAGTTTGTGAAGAACAGCAGCTCATGGGAAATACCCACATTGGAACTCTCTCCCATGGGATATACCCCACACTGAAGCAGGGAACAAGTGTGAAGAGAAAGGAGCTGCAAAGTCAAAGCAATATGGGCTGACTACAAATCCCATCCCCCTGCATCACATGGAAGGAAGTAGAGGAGTGAGAAGTGAAGTTGAACCTGAGAAGAAACAGGAACTTAGGGAAAGGTGTTTTAAATTTTATGTCTTGCTATACTTCTGTGTTATTAATTGGCAATATTTGAAATTAATCTTCCTCAAGTCAAGTCTATTTTGCTTCTAAAAGTAACAGGTAAGTTTTATCAATTACCCTCCCTACCTTTATCTCAATCCACATATACTTTTCATCTCATTTTCTCCCCCTACTCTACTGAGGAGAAGGGAGAGAGCTGCTGGGTGGGCAGCTGGCAACCAGGTCCAGTCAACCCATAACACAGTGGTACAGCTACAAAATGAAAATGAGGCAATACAGAAATTGACTGATTTCTAAAAGTCTGTTCCACTAGCTGTACCTGCTGTACCTGAAGAGCTGATCCACATCAAAAGTTTCTATTAACAAGATATAAGGTTTGACATGGAACAAAGTTCCTTTTTTTCTTAGGGCCTGTTCATATTATTTGGAAGTTCAGATATTTGCAGTGAGCTTTAAAATGCCTGTGTAGAAATGTGCTTAGCAAAAGCTGCTTCTCTGAGCTGAGACCATCCCTGCAGGTGAAACACACTGCCCTGTTGGAAATGCACCTCAGTACACTGGATTGAGGGCACACTTACCTGGCTGAGGAGAAGCAGGTGCACCAGTGTGGGCTGTGGCTCTCAGTTCTAAATACAGACAAGTCTCTGCAATTTCTTCTGTCTCATTTTTGCTTCCTTTGTCCCCTCCTTAACTCCATTAACGCAAGTGATAGCCTATCTGGACTCTTTGGCACTGAGTTTTGCATTTTCCGTTCAGACTTCTAAAGCTATTGCCAGGAGTCTTCAGAGTTTCCTCCAGTTTCTTCCCAGTAACAGAGACAGCAGCTCTGCCTGTCACAAGGTCTGGAAGACAGAACAACACCTACTAAATCTAAGAGAAAACAAAAAAGCTTCTTTTGTCAACTAGGCCTATATTCTTGCTTTTAGAAATCTCCGACCCTTTAGGGTTTTATTTAATTTCAGAAGAGCACCATTTCAACTTAACCCTCAAAATGCATTCAGAGGTTAGAAAGGAATAGCTTTCAAGAGCACTCAACTTTCAAGGAGCAAGACTAGAGACATTGCTGTGTCTAATTTAGCTAGTACTGACCCTTTCTCAGCAAATACTCCTACATTATCTTCTCTCCACAGATCCAGTTTCTGCTCACTATTGTGCACACACTCAGTGCAGCTGTGAAGCCATGTGGATTCCCATTTGGCTGCCTCATGTTCCAGTCCTCCTACATGGCCACGCTGGTCATCCTCTTCATCAACTTCTACATTAAGGTAAGCAGTCTTCTGTGAGCTCTCTGACAAGGATGAGGGAAATAGAACTTTTTGGGTAGCAGTCTGGATAGACTCAGACTTAGAATGATCATCAGTGCTTAAAATAGGTTAGTCTTAAAGTACATACATCTCTTAAGAATAACAGATAGTCATGTCTGAGAGAGAGAGAGTTATTCAGTAGTGATGACGCCCTCATTGCAGCTCAACTCTTCTGTACTTGTAGAGCAAGTCGGGTACTGCATGCAGTACATACAAGATCTGAATTTGCTTTGGTGGGCAAATTTTTGAGCCTTTCTCCTCCTTAGGGAAAAAAAAAAGAAACAGCTCTGTCTTTGCCTTGTTTGCTTCAACATTTTTTAGCAGGGAGTGGTCTTGCCTGCCTGCATACATAAAGCTTTTAGTGTACAAGGCTTGAAGTCTCTTTTGACATTGAGAAGTATTAGGGCAAGGCTAGTAAAGTAGCATCACCCACAGCGGTGAAAAGACTACAGTACCCTTAATGCAGTCTGAAGCAAGTGTGTACATCTACATCAACAAACAGGAGACAAGCTCCATTTCCAGTTAACCATCAGTAGTATTTTGGCAGGCACTAAATGAATCCAAGTGTTTACTTTGGATTTTGCTTTTGTAGACATACCAGAAAGCACCTTCAAGAACAGCTGTAAAGGAAACCCCTGCCACAACAGAAATCAAGAATGGTTTCCATAAGGACTACTTTGCTGCTGCCAATGGATTGCAGAACAATAAGAAGGCACAATAAGTATAGTGTTTCCTATGATTTTTTTCTAAAGAGAAAAAGAAAAAAGACTGAATTCCAAGCTTTAGCTTAAGACTTATTTGATTACATTTATCAGTTCTTTGTACCAGACACTTATTAATGTACTGCTATTTAGGTTGTAACAAAAAGAGTAGAATTACTTGTTAAAGATCACCATCAGAACAAAGAAAGCCAAGATCTTTCTCATATGAAAAAGAAAACCTTTCTGATCTCTAATGCTGACACAAAAACGCCTTATGAAACACCTGATGGATAAATCCATCAATGCCTTCAAAAGGTTAGGACTCTGTTCAGACTAACACGGTGAGCACTTTCTGTGCATGCGAGAGGTCTTGAGGCAAGGCTTCACAGTGCACCCAGCACATCCCGCTAACCTGTGGCCAAGGCCAGGAAAATAAAGGAGGGATGGGGGAAAGGTGAGAATCATACCTTTTCTATCACCATACCCCTCTTTTCTTCTTCTCAGCAATTCGCCAAAGCACACTAACTCCCCATGGACACCAGCAAGGCACCCTTTGGTCCTGTGGGAGCCCTGGGGAAGGACACGGCAGAGGGCAGAGCCCAGGTGCACCATCCCGTAGTTTGCAGGCAGTTGTGCACCATGCTCACTTGCTTTACACAAGTGCAACCTGATTCAAATGCCAGGAAGGCTGGCAGGAGCTTTCTGTGTCAGGGGGCTGGGCTGGTAGCCCCTGGCACTGCCTGGAGTGGTCTTCTGAACACAGAGCAAAACAAGCCACTTGGATGTGCTAAATTAATAGGAGTTCTAGGTAAATGGATTTTGAAAGAAATAGGGCTCTAGGAACTTAAAGAAGATAAATCCATTGAGTGTAAATGTGTGTTAAGTTAATCCTATACAAACACTGCTAATTCAAAGCAAACTGTCATGGCACATATTAATAGACTGGAAGGTGCAGAAAATTTGACAAGTGAGTTCAGCAATGAGCAAAGCAGGTTATAGAGGAATTTCTGTGGCAGGTGGACCTTACTCAGACTAGTCTCTGGCTGGAGAAACAGATGGGACTAAGGCACAATCCTCTGGAGGGGAAGCAAGGAGATATCTGCTGTCTACAGTTATTAAGGTGTCTTTCTCCCAGCAGTCCATCACCACCTTGGTTGCTTCAGTTCACTGCATTTACCCCCACTTAAATGGCTGGAAATTAAGAATACCCAGGGTTAAGTTTATATGTCTGCCCTCTCCCTTTTCTCATTTAGCCCACTTAATTTCCTCTACTAAAAATAGACACAGACTTTTTTCCTCACCATGAATTAGTTCTGATCTCTTACATTCTCATGTATAAAACTGTCTTGACAAAAAACTTTTGGAGTCACTCCAGCCCAGCAACTCCCTTGGACTGAAGCAGTTCTGTAAAGGAAACATGTCCTCTCACTCCTGTCACCTTGCAGAGTACTGGGGGGGAGGACAACAAAAAACACACCCAGCCACCACAGAGGGCCCATACGTAGAGGAGGCTGTCCCAAATCCTGCTGTCCAATTCTTCTCCACCTCTAGAGGGTCAGTTATCCCCTCCAGACACCCCCATTTAGATGATCTACCATCAGGGGCTCTTGGAGATTGCAGGCATAAAGGCAGGAGGAAGGTTTGTCCCAGGGAACAGCACAGGCACAGGGCAGCCAGGCTCACCAGGAGCAGCCTGAGAGACCACAGCCAGGAGAGCTCATGGATAGGAAGGAAAGGGGCTGAGGAAGTGGTACAGTAGGGGAAGAAGAACAGATGGGATTGTCCAGCAAAAGCAAGAGGAGAAAATGGCATGAAGAAGGGTGTCTTGTGTCAGAGTTCTGCTTGACTGTGTGCTTGAAAGTCCCATTGAATGCAATCTGTCTCCAGCCAGTTCCAGCTCCATTGCAATGTGGATAAAATCTTTACTGCTCCAGCAGAAAACTGAAATTCCCAAAAGGCTACAGCAGAAGCACAGTACCTCTTAGCAGCCTGACTACTGAACTACATCATCGTGAAGGGGGTAACCAAAATAAGTGCACTATTCAAACACTTTTACACCACCACATGAACCCAGATCCAGCTGGTGCATAGCCACATTTGCTCCCCTTTTCATGAAATTGGTCACAAAACTTCACATACTGAAACTCAGTGTTTTGTTTTATTTAACACTTAATAAGGGGGAAAGCAGCAACCCAGAAGAAAAAACCCAAACAAAAAAAACCCCAAGAACCCTGCATTCACAGAGCCTGGACACTGTATGCATATACTATTTCTCACTTACCCTTCCAGAATCTTTACAGGTATTTCTGATTGATACTGTAAAAATCCCAAGATGTAAGAAATTAGTGGGTTTGACCGAGGGTGTTTTACACAGCACTGAGTAAAGGGAGAGCTTCAGAGCTCTGTAGAAATCAGCTTGATACTGGAAGCCAGGATAAAGGCAGAGGAATTTGAAAGAGCTGACAAGACAGTGAACAAGGCAAAGAGCTGGACTGCTCATCTAAGGCATCTGGGCTGTGTGGGCCAGCATGGATTTTAGGCCGAGTGGAGTCCATAATCTTTTGATGGCAAAGCATGCATTTGACTATCAAGGTGGAAAGCGTCAGCTGTGCTAAGTGTTAAAGTTTACTACGGCAATCAAACCCACAGATATTGTTTTTTGTTTTGTTGAAACCTCATTCAAAAGAAAAGGAAATAAATAAATGCCTTACTTGAAATTCAAAGGGCTGGGAAAAAAAAAAAAAGAAAAAGAAAAAAAAAAAAAAGGAAAAAACCAGAGATGGTCTCAGACCTTGCAGATCCAGATCAGCCAGGAAGGCTGGAATCAGGTATGTTTAAAATTCTTCAGATATGTCTTAACATCTTCAAAATGTCACAACTTTGAAGAAAGAGAAGCATTGACTTTTTAAACTGATTTTCCTGTAATACATAACACTGTAAATAAACAAATTTTACTATCAGGCTGTCTCCACTCCTCCTTAAGGCATCACATTGGGCTGGTAACTGGTTACTTGAGGCTGCTTTTGTTCTCCAAATTTTTCAGAAGTATTTTAGGGCATTCACATCAGATTCAAAAACAACGTCCATAACTTTATACAACACCTTCACTGTTGTTGGTGTAAGTCTTCCATGCAGTTTTTTGCCCCTTTACCTATGAAAACTTGGGCTTTTGAACAAAGGTAGTATTGAATTAACTTGTTTGTTCAAAGCTTGTACTTGGCTATCAAGTCTTCATTTGATTATCAGATTGTTTTCAGTTGGAATGTGATGGTAGAAAACGGGAGAGACAATGGAAAAATCAATAAATCTCAAGATCTCAAAAATAAAATTTCTTTGAGATTGAAAATACACAATTGCTCTCAGCTGTTCCTAGAAACATGTCTATTTTCCAGTGCATTACTCTCTTAGACACAATTCCACTGCCTGTAGAAGCAAGACCTGTCCCTGTGTGCCCCAGCCAACCTCAGCACGTCTTACTGAGAACGGGGTGGGCTATCCTCAGGCCAGGGCAA
>VZUA01083571.1:20718-39155 GCA_013401035.1 Horornis vulcanius
TGAAGACCCCCATGATGACCGAGGCTTGTGAACACGAGGTAGTTCCTACATGCCTATAGATAACTCATGCCTCCTGTCTCTGCCATTCCTTTAATCCTGGCACATCATCCATGCCCAGGCAGAACTCCATGCACTCCAGGCTTGTCACTGACATAGAAGGGAACATGTTCCCCTCATTTCCCCTACCTGTCCCTTTTTAAAAAGGAATAGATAAAATATAGACAATTATTATTGGGTTTGTTCTTTCAAAATGTGTCCACTATTATGAAGCCACAATATTGGTTATAATATTTTCAAACAGCTTCTGTAAGGAGAATGATGTATTTTATTAAACCAATTATGTGTAGTTGTAAAGATAGTAAGCTATTAAGTACTATCATGGTTTAACCCCAGCTGGCAGCTCAGCCCCACACAGCTGCTCACTCACTGTGGGATAAGGGACAGAATCAAAAGTGAGAAAACTCATGGTCTGAGATAAAAACAGCTTAAAAGGCAAAGTAAAAGCCACACATACATGCAAAGTGAAACAAGGAAGTAATTAATTCTTTCCCATGGACAGGCAGATGTTCAGCCATCTCCAGGAATGCCAGGCTTTATCATGCATAAGAGTGACTGGACAACACAAATGCCATCTCTCTGAACCTCCCTCTTTTCCTCTTTCTTTGTCTTCCCTCATACATCCTGATCCTTTCTTCATATCCTGATCATGATGTCATAGGATATAGAATGTGCCTTTGGTCAGTGGGGGTCAGCTGTCCCAGCTGCATCCCCTTCTAAGCTCCTATCGAATCCCAGCCCACTCGGTGCTGGGGTGGGATGAGGAGCAGACAAGGCCTTGCATGAACACTGCAAAGCAAGAAAAACACTCTGAGTTATCAACAGAGTTTTCAGGACAAGTCCAAAACACAGCTCCATACTAGCTACTGTGAAGAAAATTTACTCCATCCCAGACAAAATCAGCATGAACGTTTAATAATATGTGTAAGTACCTTTATAATCAGAGTGAATAAAAGTACACATATGGAAGCACAAGCCTTTCTTTCATTAGATAAAGTGCAACAGAACTATCAAAATTCAGCCACGACTGGGAGAAAAAACCAAAACAAAACAAAAGGAGAGCCACTGGGAGGGGTGCTTTGGGAAGGAATGATAAAATGCTTCCTTTACAATCTGGCCAGGGTATCCTTTGGGGTTCCTGTCTAATTCAGTGGAGCCAGCCTTTCATTGTCTCTCTCTTCCTGGGTTTTTCAGCCCTTGCCCAGATCCCTCCCCTTCATACTGTCCACTGAAGTCCAGGTTTGGACTAACAGGAATTGATCTTTCACACATCCTGAGCACTCCAACTCCTAATGTAACTAAAATAATTGCGGATGATCCTACTGTCATACCCTAGCACTACATGCTGTGTAACAGGGCTGGTGAAGAAGGCACCTGTCTCTGGAAAAGACTGGGAACTGCTAATGTCAGCCAGAGATTGCTGAGAGCAGGTCACATCTGCCACCAATGCAAAAACAGAGAAATGTCAGACATTTCCCACATGGTAACATTTCTTCATTTTCCATGGAGCAGCTTGTGCAGCTCCTTCCCTCCTTAGAGGACAGATGCTTGTAAGCCTCACTGCTCGAGACGTCTGCAGGTTATACACAGGAACTCCTGGTACCTAAACGGATGTGTGGCTTTCACTGCTGAACGGTGAGCTTGAACAAGGTGTAGGCCTTAGATGTTGCATTTTGTTGAGCTATGGCTACATTGTGTTTGGCCAAGATTGCCACTATTTACTTAAACATTTTTAGCTTTCTGATATCCATTTATCATTGAATTGAAAGAGTTGGTTAGAAAGGAAGAAAAACTTAGGTACTGAATATACTTTGAATAAAAACTGAGAAGAGGGAACTAAAGGGGAAATTATTTTAAACCAAAAGAGGGTAGGTTTAAACTGTATTTAAGAAAGAAGTTTTTTACCATGAGGGTGGTCAAACACTGGTACAGCTTGCCCAGCGAGGGGTAAATGCCTCACCGCGAGAAACACTCAAGGTCAGGCCAGACAGGGCTCTGAGCAACCTGATTTAACTGAAGATGTCCCTGTTCATTGCAGGGGCATGGACTAGATTACCTTTAAACGTGCCTTCCGACCCCAACCATTCCAAGGTTCTATGTACATTGTGGTGACCGGGAGCTCCCTCTTGTGTGTCACAGAAAGAGCAGCAGGTCTGTGTCTCCACAGGTCTCGCCTAATAAAAACTTTTCCCGACATTTGCAATCACGTTGAGCTCCCTACCTTGTCTGAAAAGAAAGGAAGAAATAAACAAATAATAAATCACCATGGAACGGACATTTTGAAACATATTCTAATCCATTCAACTTCCTTAAGCACAAAAATATTTTTAAAAGACGTTGAAAATCAAAGGACTGTGTTTATACAAATACAGGTTCACAAATTGTTCTTGTCAATATCTCAGGACTCTGCAAGGGTGCATGTGGGTTACTTCAGATGGTAAGAGGGGTTACATCTTTCCCAGTATTCTCCCTTCTTTCAACTCCTTGCACTGCAGCAGCTCTCAGCCTGTTCCTCTGTGAAGCTGCATGTGGAAAGACAGTAAATGCTTGATTTTAGGTGCACCTAAATTTAGTTTTAATCTAAAACATTTATTTGAATTTGTAATTTTCTTGGTGTATTCTATTTGAAGGTGTTTGGGCTTTTATGTAATCTACTAACACAAGCACAGACAGTAGTGCACTGGCTTTTTAGATGCAAACAAGCTCATTTCTTGTTCATTGCAGTTTTGGAAACATGAGAACAGAGGTTAGAAAATGCACTGAACCTTGAAAAAAAGGATAAATTCAAGGTCCAGTGACTTTTTCCTCCACAGCATGACTTTGCACAAATCACAACGAAACGGTGTGATGAAAATGTCTCAGTGTACTGGACTGTACTTCAAGTGTTTTTTGCAGGTGCCAGAGTTATTCAAGGCTGCTCTTTAAACTAAAAAGGCTAGTGAAAAGAAAGATTAATCTGTATTTTAGCCTGTCTGGTTTATTTTACCAATTTTAGCCTATCCGAAATTAAGCACTACTCTGGGAAGTAAAGAGGAATCAATTATCTTGACATCAAGGTCTATTATTTACATAAAATCTGCCAAAGCAAGTCCACAGCAAAGGCTTTTAAAGTGGAGGTATTTAGAATAGGGAAACGTTACCATTTTAGGTAGTTTGAGTAGCAAGATAAAGTGTACTGTGGAATACGCTTTAAATGAGAATTAAATTAAAATGACAAAGTGGATTTTTTAAACTGTTACACACAAATAGATTTCTGGAAAGATATTAAAGGACAGTAAAGGTAAAGAACAGGGGGTTTTTGCTATATCACTATTTAAATAACAGGAAATGTTATTTCAGTCATAAGATTTTATTTTATAAGTCTGCAACTGCATCCATATCTACAACCTCTAACACAGGTAAAAGGTCTCGAACTACCTCAGGAGAAAAGATTAGAAACTTGATTCAGCTACTAAGCAGAGAAGGAACACCAACACCTGAATGAATATCCTGTATTTTGTAAGATTTCTTTGGTCTTTCTGCAGTGGCTTCCACATGTTTTTGAAGGAATGGGAACTGCTTGTACAACTATGGCTCATTAGTAGTCTTCAGGAGAGCATATTTTAACTGCACAAGAAACACATGTCTGTGTCAATTTTAATCTTCCATGTACAGAAAGCAACAACATACACTAACAAATCAAACAAATGTAAAAATAAAATCAATCCCTGTTTTTTTTTTTCCTAGTCTTCCACTTTGCACATAAGGTAAAATGGGTCATTAATAGAGTTATGTATCTATGCATGCATGTATGGGGGAAGTTGTAATACAGACTTCTGCTTGAAAATATTCTGTCATAATAGAATAGCTCTGCTCACCAAATGTACATCAATGCAAAACCAGCACACCGAGGAAGAAAAGATAAAGATTTTTCTCAGGCAAGGACTATTCTGAGAAACACATGAAACCGAGTCTCACCCTGATTAGACAGATTGTCCCATAGGAAAACTCTTCATATGACTCCCTCTAAAATATATTTCTAGAACTTATTATCATATTTATTGAACTTAGTTTCAAGCTGAAAAGAATTACTGAAATTCAGAGGCTGTTCGTGATTGCTACATATACAAAACAATTAACAAATCTACACCAGATGAGCTGCAAGCACACCACACAGTGGAGCTGATGCCATGCTGCTAGTGCTGACAGCTCTGCCTGGCGGTGGTGTAATGAGGAGTCACCAGGGTTTAAGGGGACTAGGCTTGAGAGTTTCTTGGATGCAACTTGACTTCTTCACTCTGTTGATGCTTTATAATCTCTGGCCCAAATCCAAAAAGAAATGGATGTAATCTCATCTGCTCTTGCTGATTTATTTTGGTGATTGGAACATCTGGGTTTTTGCTTATTCTGGAGGTGCCACCAGACTCCTTTCTTGCCTGCTCTGTACCTTTCCCCTTCTGTGTTGTTATTTGATTATTTGGTGATAGGTTTCCAATCATCATTTCTTACGCAAGCTTCACTTGGCCCATTCAGTGAAACGTTAAGAAAATGGCTGGAAAGAATGAACTAGGAAACCATAAGCTGTACATGATCACTTCAGTTGCTGTGGAAAATCACAGAGGAAGTCCTCCTGAAATGTATTTCTTGCCACATGAAGGAGAAGGTGATTGGTTGAAACAGTTCCTAAAAGTCTGTGGTCACTGAATTAAGTAAAATTACCAGGGCTGTATTGTATGGCCCAGATTTAAAACCTGCTTTTGAGCCATCTCAGCTATCAGCCAACACTTAAATGCGATCTAAAATAAGTGTTTAAATGTGTGTTTAAATGAAAACAGCAAACATCTGAGGATTAAATGTAAATGGATAATATCTGCCTCAGCTGTACAGTGGGTACTTGGTAAAGCATCTGCCATGTCACTATAATCCAACCTACAAATCTATCAGCGCCTTCCACATACGATTTTTGAGTTCCTCTGCCCTGTGAAATCCACTGTCCTCAAACTAATGCCCAGGTTTCTTATGCAGTGGTGAGAAAGAAAATCCTACATTTCACAAGCTAGCACAGGATTTCTCTCTTCAAGGCTAGAGGATTATGCAGCAGCACCTCTCTGATCAGTGTGGTGCCTCTTTCAGCAATAGGTACTTCATGCAGATTCAGCCCCTCTTACAGAGGAGCAAAATGGGTGACCCAACCCACTGCATTACAAGCTCATGCTCCTGCCTGGTTTGAGCTGAGTTTTCCTTTTCCTACTCTGCCTGATTTGCCACAGAACTTAATAAATAAGAATGGAGGATATCTTCAATTTCTTTTTTTGAATTTGTAAAAAATAAAATGAGAAAGGCTGAGAGTGTTGGGGATAGAGAAGGGAAGGTTGTGTGCAGACCTCATAGCAACCTTGCAGTATATGAAGGGAGTCTACAGGGAAGTTGGAGACGGACTCTTCCTCAGGATCTGTAGTAGAAGGACAAGAAATAATGGGTACTGACTGAAAGAGAGGAAACCTAGGTTAGACATAAGGAAAAAAATTCTTTACAGTGAGGCTGGTGAGACACTGGAACAGGTACATACTCCAAACTTGGCAGTGTTCAAGGCCAGGCTGGATGGGGCTCTGAGCAACCTGATCTACTGGGAAGTGTCCCTGCCCTCTGGCAGCTGGGTTGGGACTCACTGATCTTTAAGATCTTTTCCAACTTTTAACATTCTACGACTCCATGACTGACTGGAGTAGAGCTTGAAAGTCGACACTCCTGCAATAATCGTGTCACTTTAATCGACGTTTTATATCTGTTTATTCATTAATCTCTTATTAATTCTCTGCAATGAACGTTCAAGGATATGGACACGAGAACTCTCCAGATTCCTCCAAGTGCGTCCTGCTTCTGGGAGGGCACCGAGGTCGATCTTTGCGGGCGCTCGGCCACAGGAGCCCGCCATTTCCAACTTCAGAGCCCAGCGGCACCCTCTCGACGCTTTACCTGTGAGTAACGGCGCTGAGCAGACACCCACCCTCCCGCCGCGAAGCGATGCGGTGGAACAGCGCGGCCGCGCCCGCCCCTCCTGCGCCCCTTCCCCGCCGGACACACGTCCCGGAAGCGCTCCGGGAAGGCGCGGCCGCCGCGCGGGCGCTTCCGGGTGCAGCAGCTCGTCCTTTCGGCCACGCCGCGTACCGCTCGCAGCCCCGCAGCCCCGGCCGCCCCGTGCCCCTCCGCGCCCTCCTCACCTCTCTCCGCGCCCTCCTCACCTCTCTCTGCGCCGGGCGATGCTGCCGCGGGGCTCCCGGGGGCTGCTGCCGCCCTTGCTGCTGCTGTGGGCGCTGGCGGCCTGCGCGGCGCGGGCCTCCGAGATCACGTTCGAGCTTCCCGACAACGCCAAGCAGTGCTTCTACGAGGAGATAGCCCAGGGCACCAAGTGCACCCTCGAGTTCCAGGTACCCCGGCGGGAGGAGGCTTGCCGGGCGTGGCGCCGCGCCGGGCCGCGGCCCTGAGCCCAGGCCGCTGCCGGGGGGCTCTCGCGCATCGCCCTTCCTGTAGGGAGTGTTTAGCAGCGGCGCCCGGCAAGGGAGCAGGGCTGGATCCAATGAGAGGTTTCCAGCTTGGCTAAGGAAAACTCTGCGGGAGCCTTCCGTGTAGTGCAGGGCTTAGTGGGACACAGAGTTGGCCCTGAAAACTGGCAGTGTTTGTACCCTGGTCGCTGCCATGTTGCGCCCCACCCGAACAGCGCAGAGAATACCTGAAGCACACCTGCCAACAAGGTGCCGCAGATGTAATTTCCCTGTGGTTTGTAAAGCATCGACAAGATGAGTACAGTACATTTTAAGAGCTAATGTTTTGTATTTTAGAGTACAATTCAGATTTGGGTTGCATACTAAACAAAGGGTGATAGGAGAAGGATGCCGTACAGCATCACTGTTTTGGTGCCTGTGAGTGTATCAAAAGTGTTGAAACCTTTCAGTCTGTCACTTCAGTAGATGAAGTCACTCATAGTACAGCACCAGCATGAAAGAAAATCATCCCCAATGGCAAAAATCACAATTGTCTTTTGGGGCTTTTGAAAGGATTGTGTAATTTTTATGGGCTGACTTTTCTTGCTGAAGTCCTGTGCTTTCTAGTTTCTCAGTTGCTGTCCCACCTCACCTATATTTGGGGAATATTGCTACCAAATATCAGTCCTTGTTACTCTGCCCTGTGTGGTCTGGGTCCTGGATATCTTTTTCCCACCCAAATATTTCTTGTCCCAGACTGTTTTTTTCCATACAGTCTTTTCTGTGCAGTACTTTCCCTTGCAGATTTGAAGTGGGTATCACTGGACAGATAAGCCTGCTGTTGCCACTTTTATTTGTGACCAAAACAGGAGCAGCACTGCTAAAAGAAAGCTCTGCTCAATCTTTACTACCTTCATGTAAACCGATATTTTAAGGGTGCCTACACAACTGAAAGCAAGTTATTTCCATGTAATTGGTAAAAAGCACACCCATATCAAATTGTAGATCATATTTCAAAAATTAAGAGCTTCTTGTTGCTTGCCAACTGAATACTTTTAAAACTGCCTTTGTGGAGGAGCTGCTGCTCCAGTCTGTAGTTATTGCAGTTGTACCACTAACGTGATTATTTTAATAATCTGGTACTTAAGTAAATTGATGAGCATTTAAACAGTGCCATGTGGACTGAAGTGCAGATACACAGATACTAAACTATTTCAGTGATTTCTGCACAAATATCAAATAAGTCTCTTCCTCCTTCAGCATGCTTTATCCTAAAAGTAAAAAGTTTGCAGCAAGGATAAAGTGTAAAACTGCTATGGTAACAGCCATCAGAATAACAAGTTATGAATACCTAAACTCCTGATCAGCCTTTCTGGAGAATCCAGGTAGTAATACACAGTAGACCAACAGTAATCAAAACCGCAAAAACCTCCGTAGGACAGTTGTGAAGTTTTGAGTCAGTTGCAGTCATTTTCCAGATGTGCTGGGTTTTGGAAGAATTCCTGTGTCTAACTGCAGGAGGGAGGTGGCAGGTGACCCAGAGTGTTGCTCTGTTGACAGAAGCAGACAGGAAAACTGGGCAGATTGAAATTCCTGTTCTACTGGTAAAACACCATTCCTGCAGCCTAATGCAGTGGATATAGTAAAGCAGTTACACAGGAAGGAAATGTCTTGCTGCATGTTAGCAGTCTCAGCTGGATGAATCAATTCCATGGAGGACTTGAGTGTACAGCAAATGCCAGGCTCATTACAGTCATGTCTTTGCTGTCCCATGGAGTTTCATCTACTGTAGCCTTTGCTGTTGTACAGTTAGTAATAACAAAGTAAATAAAATTGCTTTCCTAAGGATTTGAAAATACAATTGACATTGCATATGCTGAACCTAAAGCATTTTTAATTACTTTCTGTGTGTCATGGGAAAATAAATATCTGTGCTTTCACTGGAAAATAATTTTGCAGACTTGCTTTGGAAGATTCTCAAATGAACGCATTATATTTTAAAACACATGTCAAGGGAAAAAAGCTTTGCAGTTCCACTTACAGACCATACTTTTTAGAAGAAATATATAAATGTAAATTTTTTTTAAGAGAGAATTTCTTGGGTTTTGTTTCCAGGTGATCACTGGAGGTCACTATGATGTTGACTGTCGGTTGGAAGATCCAGATGGCATTGTACTGTACAAAGAGATGAAGAAACAATATGATAGCTTCACATTTACTGCATCCAGAAATGGAACATACAAGTTCTGCTTCAGCAATGAGTTCTCTACTTTCACACACAAAACTGTGTACTTCGATTTCCAGGTTGGAGAAGATCCACCACTGTTTCCTAGTGAGAACAGAGTAACTGCACTTACCCAGGTAAAACACTGTTGTGTTTGACAAAAGTTGTTAGGTGAAAGCAGTTTTTCTTCAAGTTCAGCTTCTTTAGTTATCTACATCACTTTTGAAAATAAATGAATTGAAGCTTTTAAAATACTCTAAATTTCAACAAATAGGCTTTCTTTGTAAAGATAAGATTTGTTGAACACAAAACAAAGCTGAAAAGAAATCACCAAATGTTTGAGAGGAAATTAGGACAGAAACTTAAGGCCACTGTTGTTGGGGTTTTGTTTGCGTGGTTTCTGGGGTTTTTTTTTTATTGTTTTCTGTTTGGTTGGTGGGATATTTCTGAAGTTTCTAAGTGAACGTCCTTTTAGTGACACAATATTGTGTTTCTTGACATGTGGATTTCATGAACTAGATATTGGTGGAATAGGGTTTAAAAAATTTACAACCTCTGGAAAAACTCTCAAAAATATTCTACGTTTTAAAACAGTAATGTCTTTTTTTAGGAGGAAGACTCATTTAACTACTATTTTTAAAATGGAGAAGGAAATTCTAGCAAAATAAATTAATAAAGTCAGCTGTATTTATCTGGATTCTAGATATTTGGGCTTTATAGGTCTACAAAGTGTCAGAGCATTATTGTTATTGGATTTTCAGGATTTTATAGTTTTGCACCACCTCTACACAATCTAACTACCTTAAAACTTCCTTTGGAACATTTCATTAATTCCTGCAATGCTTTGTTTTGTGTTCAGATTATTGATACTGTATCTCTTAATTTGATTTCCTTGCGTTTTTGGTAAGGAGGTTCTTTTTGGAAGGAGGTTCTTTTTGCCCTTCTGGTCAGGCTTGTGGCATGACCGAATTTGGGCAGCCTTTCATGGGAACAGTTAAAGGTAAATCCCTAAAACCAGAGTGACTTTGTGTTTAAATCCCTTGTGCATATCATGATGTTTCTACAATTTACCAATAGCAAAACTTAGTTTGGAAAAACTCATCCTGAATTTTGTCGAGAAGATTATCTTAGACTTGTTCAAACACATATCTTGAAAGTCATTGACTCAAAAATATGGTTAGACACAGATATAAGTGACTGAGAGCGGCCCTATAAGGGCATTAAACATTTCCTTTTTAATAATTTCTGCTTGTTCAATCTTCAGGAAATATTCATTTTAAGCCATTAAAGAGAAATCTAAAATGTGAGTAGAAAATAAATCTTTTGAAGTTCTATTGACTAATCTCTTAGGGATCAAAACACTGTGAGCACTTTACTTACAACATATAAACANTAAAAATTATCTAGGGCTTGGAAAACCAATAATGCTGCTTTTTCAATGAAAAATTATGAAACTTGGCAAGTTGGTAAGTATTTTTATATGAGTATGGTATTGAGTGTTCAGGAGCACTGAAGGATACCAGTTGTCCCTTCTCACCATATTTTGTGTGCGTGCTGAAGAGAATGGTCTCTTGACAACAAAATAGGCATTGTACAACTTGAGTGAGAATTAATCAATGAAGAATGTCGTATTTGTGAAACATTCAATATATGTGAAGCATTCAATATATGCTGTCTGTATCTTAATGTTATAAGCAACTGCTTTTTTCCTGTGGAATTAACAGCTGGAGGATCACTGACATTTAAAAATATTTCTGAGGTTCATTTTGAATCCAAGTATGAATTTAGAGTTTTTTCATTAATTCTCAGAGCTCATTGCTTTTTATTAGTTCTGCAGTTTTATCTGCTTCTGTATTTAACAGTGCCACATTTTTGTGTGTAAAGTTTCATCAGTGTAAGTTACATTTTACTGTATTTACAGTATTTCTATCTGACATTGGTCTGAGTTAATTCTTAGTTTGCAAAGTTACATAACTCCTCATTTTAATATCAAAGCAGAAAACCACTAGAAGGGTTCTTAATTCCATGTTGTGTATTTATTTGTTTCTCCAGATGGAGTCTGCATGTGTTTCAATTCATGAAGCTTTGAAGTCTGTCATTGATTATCAGACTCACTTCCGCTTGAGGGAAGCGCAGGGCCGCAGCAGAGCAGAGGATTTAAACACAAGGGTTGCCTACTGGTCAATAGGGGAAGCAATCATTCTTCTTGTTGTTAGTATTGGGCAGGTATTCCTCCTTAAAAGCTTCTTCTCGGATAAAAGAACCACGACAACGCGTGTTGGATCGTAACCAGTGGCGGCAATGCTTCAGGTGTGTTACTAATATTAGCTGTTCTCCAATTAACTGTAGGTACAGAGGTCTGAATTTATGCAACATTCAAATGTGTATACTCCTCATCTCTTAAAAATCACAAGCAGACCCAAAACGTTTTGAAAGGGACACATATTTTGAAATATTTTTAAAGATCCTTTGGAACTCAAGTGTTTCGATGCCTATATTAAAATATGTGGCAGTGTCTAGTCTCTCTTTATTTCTACTGATACTAATCCAAACCAAGTTTGATTTTTACCAGTACAATTATCTTCTGCAGTGTAACACTTTAAAATAACCCAACAGTCTAGTGTCTGATATGAGAGATGATATATATGAAAATCTCACTTCATTTTAATTTTCAGGCTGAATATCTTGGATTATCAAAAAGACAATGTGATTAACTGTAGTGCACTGTTTCCATTTGCTCTTTTAAAAAAATGCAATCGTACCCCTTGCTTATTTGTAAAACTGTTGAAAGCTTGGCACTACATTGTGGTGCACATTCTTTATCAGTCTGGAAAGTGTTCATCCTCAGAATATGCTGAATTTTTATACTACATTATGATTGCTTAAGCATATAATCTTATGTATTAAAATAAATACATTTTCTTTTTTGCAATGTTTGTTTTGCCGAAGAAATTGTAAGCTGAGACTACTCAGGAAACCACTTCTGCATACAAAAAAAATCCAAATTTCCAAGTTTATGTAAAAAAACATGCAGTAGAATAGGGAGTCTTCTACCTTTGTCATTGAACCTGTGCAGTACTCACATATGCTGCTGCTGCTGCTTTTTGGATTAAGACCAGAAGTAGCTTGCTTTGTTAAGCAGCACAGCACCAGCACTGGATGAGATTGTCTTATGTGTTAGGCACGTACAAAACTTTTTACTAAATTGTTTTCTTAGTAAGAGGGCAATTTGATACTGATACTGCATTGCACAAGTGCTGTAAATATTCCTCTGTGTGGTGCACTGAGACATGACAGCCTTGTGGATCTAATTGCCACTCTATTTTGTTAGTGGTCAGGAAATGTTTTAAATATTTCATGTTATCTTCTTGTAGCGTTATTAGAGTTACATTGTTTTCACTGCTCATGTCTTCAGTAGCTTATGTATTGTAAAATTCTGTTTTATTTGGTTGTGGAAGGTAGTAAATGTACGTACATGCCCATAGCTTGAATTGAGCTGGTCATAGTAAGGCTAAACTCCTTCAGATGGCTCTGGAAAAAAAGAAGTAGCCTGACCAATTCTTAAATGCACACAAAATAAACTACAGTGAAAAATTTGTAATGTATTGCTAGCTAAATCAAAAGATCCTTCTTATACAAGTTCTTGGCAAGCAGTGAAAGAGTGCTACACCCTTATCAATTGCCTATAGTATTTCTAGCAAAAATTTGAAATTACGTTTCGGGTGACACTTGAGCAGTCTGAAGAACTGATCTAAGATGACTTGATTTTAAAATCATGTCGTGGTTCAAAAAAATAGAAGTGCCCCTGCTCTGTTGTGAACTGAATGACTGCTCTTTTGAAAACAGAAGGAAAATACTAGACAGCTCAAAGATTATTTAGAAGGTCATGGAGGTATTAAAAATCTTTAAGTAAAATTCAGGATGTAAAGTTTTGCTGTCCTGTACTGAATTTTGAACAACTGCAGTCCTGTTTTGAGATGCACATTCCCCAGAAATAGTTAGATCCACTAATATGAGAAAACAAAAGTGTGCTTTTGTCTTGCGATACAAATCTCTGCCTGCGTACAACATTCTTGATTGAACCTCTATGCTTTCTTCTTGTGTTTCAGCAACTGATGCNCATATTTCTGATGCCTAGTACTTTTTGTGCTGCGTTGCACACAATAATGAAGCAAGTGGTACACTTTGGGCGCGAGGGTCAAATGAAAAGATATTTACTCTTGCTAGTGTTCATTATTCCTGGAGTTTGAATATTAGTTATGTAGCTTTAATCACAACAAAGGCATTTGTTTTAAGGCTTGAATTGTGTTGGGTTTTTTTTCCACTGAGTTGTTCCGTGTGCTGGTAAAATTGGTAAATAGTGCTATAAAACTGATGATGATCAGCTATTGCATATATGTCTCTTTATTCTTTCATAATGTTTGAATGTGTGGGCTGTTCCATTTAATATTACTCTCATGGCAGAGGTTTAGTGGACTTGACTTTTCCATTAAAGTTAGGTGTCTGAACCAGTGCTCCAGCATCCTGCTGCAAAATATGCAGCAACCGCTTAAAAATGCCTTGATTTTTGTGTTGTTAAAAAACATGGCACAAACACACATTTAAACATAGCTGTATATAGTTTTTAACTGACTGAATAGGATATAATAAAACGTACATGCTAACATGCAGTGGGTGAAGAAGTGCATTGTGACCTTTGGTTAAATCTGCACCTTTTTAATATATGAACAGTTTGGTGAATGGTGTGATGCACAAAACACTCTATGTTAAAGGGGATATAACTGTGTTTTTAATTGCTAAATGCTCTGTGTTTCAGCTATGCGTTGGATGTTTTACGTTTACAAGACTTCTTTTCGTGTCCTGTAATGTCGGTTCTTTAGTTTGAGGGCATGTGGGGAAAAAAATTAGTTTGAATAAGACAAAAAGCAGACCCTGTGAATATTGTATGGGAAAATAAAAAATTAATATATGAATGTGGTCTGATTGTTTTGTTCGCATATGGGATTGGGGAACATTCTTCAAAAAAGCTTTGAATCATAATTTGAATACTCAATTTGTGTTTTATCATACTACAGTTAATCTACCTCTTGACACTTGAATACTTCAGCCATGCTTAGCAAGGTAGTGTAGTTACTGGCTCTTTGCTCAGTACGTCAGTAATGCCAGCAGTCATATTCATAAATCTCTTCATGGTGGAGTAGAATTCAAAGTATTTAATTGCAGATGCCAGAATTATTTGGGGACTACTGCATCTTTTCACATTAATTCTGTAGATACAAAGTTACGGGGGAGCTGGAAAGGTGCCTTCAATTTGTGTTGTCCAATTACGAGATACAAACTTCAAATAATTAGTAACCGAATGTGTGATTTGAGGTACTTTGTATTGCATTACTTAGGTTTAGAGAACAGATATTGCTAGGCATCACTGTTTTGTGTGGCTACCTTCCAGAATTACCCTTCTTGCTAAGTCAGTTCCTATATATTCAGAAAATTACAAGACTATTTATACAGCAGTTGGATTAAGAAAAGCTTTTGTTCTAGAAGTATGGGTAAGTTCTCATTCAGGGATGTGTTACTGTTACGGCCAAGTAGTTGCCTGGGGCTTTTGGAGGTGCACAGCACCTAGAATTTTAAAGTAACCGAAGTTGTGGTCTGAAGTGCTTTTCTGCTGAAAGCTGGTAATCCTACCAAAAAAAAAAATTAATTAGACAAAGTGAAAAGTTGAGGCAGTGGATGAAGTAACATGCATGAAGATGATGAAGACTTTTATCAAGGAGGGAGTAAAAATGTGCTCTGGACTACCAGAAATTTAAACAATTCCTGAACTGCCAGGCTATCAGAGGGCACATGTTTAGCAGCAATACCACAACCACCTCCTTCAGGGCTGAGATGAAACCAAGAGTGTAACACAGGCCCTAAATGAGATGGATGAAAAGTCTTTCACATTATTCCCCTCGACTTGCGGAATCAAGTTTCAGAAAACAAAGGTTATGCTATGTGCACACTGAGGGTGCTGTTGATTTCAATCAAATTAAGTGTTGTGAGACATGAAAAAAAGTGGTGACTCAGCATTGCTTAGTAAAAACTCGACAGTAACAGGTCTCAAAATGTTCATTATTTGTATTAAAACGTTTGTGTTGCACTCCACAGGGCAGGATGTTATGTAAACATAAGGTGGTTTTACTTTGCAACACTTCTAAGCAGATTGATTTGACTCACTTGTACCTTCTTCCACCCCCCTACTGATAAGAACCAACATACATGTGCGAGTGGCCTGGTCAGTATCTATTGTTTGTAACACATTTTTAAGCAAGTGTGTGCCTATGTTCTGTGTTTCTTATTACAGGCTGTTTTGCTGGTGAACTAATAGGAAAGAGAGTGGCATGAGTTATGCTCTAGTTTTGTTGCCAGCCTCCTGTTTCAGGATGGAAAGTCCTTAAATGAGTCATCTGAACTGTGGTTTAACTATAGTGTAGAAACTAATCCTGAAGGAACACCAGGTTCCTTAATTTCACTGCTGATCATTGTGCGTTTGGTTATCAGTAGAGGCCATTGAACAGAGCTTCCTCCTTTTTGTGATCTGAATCTCGTGAGATACTCTGCAGCTCAGAATACAGCACATGAGAGGCAGTACAGCAGGATGCCATCCCTTCAACAGCCTGCATTGTTCAGGTGCACATTCCATAGCTGCATGTATTTTTTAGCGTATTTTCCACAAGAAGGATGGAGTGACCTCCTGCAATGTGTGACAGTGCATGGTCTGTTACCAGCTGCATATTTGAGAGGCCTCAAATACTTTGATGGAGTATTCCTGGCTTTAGCAAGAACCTTTTTGTTAGAGATGGCTTCTATGTGTATCTTGGACTTTCTTTCCTAAATGAATATACAGGGATTTTCCTGGCACCAAGGACAGCAGATGTATTTAGACTTTACTGTAAATGAATGTTCTTTATAAAGCACCGAAAAAGAAAGTGTATTGATATACTTGATGTGCAGGATATAAAAAACCAAAGAGAAGCATTTTCTTCCTGGATAGAATCAAACATGAGGGAAAGAGTGGTTGGGAAGGCTAACACTCATATGAGACAAGAGCTTTTTTGGCACAGTGCTGTCTTTTGCTGTGGTGTTTGGAGAACACAATACTACTAGGTGTCAAGAAAGTAACTCACCAGGGACAGAAAGAGGGGGTAAGAGGCAGAAAAGAGAGAGGAAAGAAAGAAGAGGAGTTAGGGAGTAATAAAAGGATGGAAAAAAGGGAGAGGACAGATGGGACAAAGTGGAGAAAGGAGCCCGTGTGCTGCATTTGTGAGGCTTAAGGAGTGTCTAGTTTGCTCCCTGTGGACAAGAGGTGCTCCCTCTTCAGTGGTTGTTGCCCCCAGTACAGGCTTGCAGTGCAATCTGCAAATAGCAGCTGAAAATCACACCAGAATCAACTCCTCCTAATGCATATTGGCACACATGTAATGAGGTAGTGAAAATTACCGTGGGGAAACTCAAACGTGTCAAAGGGTGGGGGAAAGTTGGAAGTTCAGGCGGCTGCTACAGGGAGGGAATGTGAAGAATAGAGAATGGTAACAACCAAGAGGTGCTGTCACCTGTGAAAAACTGCCTCCCCTAAACGCAGCCTTTAATGTACTCATACAAACCCACAGTGACTCTGCATTTCTGTGTCAGTGATTGTCCTGAACTACTGACTTAAGATAGCTGCCCGCCCATAATGATAAACCCCTTCATCTTTGTCATACCTGTGGTGCATACTGAGACAGCCTAAATTCCCAATAAGCATAGACCAAAAGTAGTCCTGAAGTCATAACAAAAGTCACAGGTGAGTGGCTAGCCTGGCACATAAGCTGACTGGATTTGTCTTCTCTTGAGGCCCAACCCCCTTCTCAGGAGATCTGTGCATTTCATGACAGGCAGAACCATCCACTTCCAATGAACTCCTTGGACTATGGCAAGATAAGAACAGGGATCATTTGGATCACTAAATCATACCTCCTTTAGGTGCATCAGCCATAAAATGAGCATTTATGAAGGAAGAACATCCTGCATAATCCTCATAATCCTCAAAGAACATACTCCAGCCACTACAGCCTTCAGCACTCAAATGGCCTGTCATTAAAATACAAGCTCAGAAGTCTCAATGAAGATTCCTCAGACAGTAGTCCACTGGAAAATCTTTAGCAGATATGAAACAAAGGTCAGTGATGGAAAATAAAGTTGAAAGAATGAAATTCTGAAAGACCCAGAGCTACCGTACCCCCAGACTTGCTCACTTAGGTCACTGCTAGACACTGTGCTGGAAATAATAAACCCAACACAGCTCTGCACGTAGATTCGCAACTCCATGCTTTCAAACTTATTGTGGCTATCCTTCAGAGCCCTTCGCAATCTTGGAATCAACCAGATACGGACAGATGGTGGTACAAGATGGGCAGAAGAAACAGGTGCATTTGAATGGGTATTTCCTCTCCACATGATAAACACTAGCTCCTTTTATGTGGCTATTTCGCAAGAAAGGTTCTCTTTTCCCATTCTGCAGACTAGGCAGTGGATCTGAGGAGGACAAATCCTGTCCCAGGTTCCCCATTGAGCTTGTGGAAATAACTCCAAGGCAATACTTGAGTCAGGCTATGGAGCAAGGCTCTCTGAACTCCATCCCAGGTTTCAGATTCCAGGACAGCATGGCAACCGTCCTACTCACCAGAAGTGGGAGTGAAAGCACATGGAGGCCAGGGAGGAGGGGGACGGGGGGTGCAGCAGTTTGCTTCCCAGCACTTTGTCAGTGCCTGTGCGAATATGAAGTCTCTTCGAGGCCGTGGTGATTGATGATGGTTCAAAACGGCTGCACAGTGTTTAGCTCTAGCCTTGAGCTATAGTAGAGGTTGAAACACTCTCTAAAGGACAGAAGACAGCACTGCACAGTCTGTCTGAGGGTAGTGCTGCACCCCAGGGTTGCCTTAAGGGAGAGCAGGTGGCTGCTCATTAATTCCAGCTCCTCAAAAAACTCATTGATTTGGAAGGTTTTTTTTTTCCCAGTATGCTGGATGTATGAGGGGACATGGATATCTCCTCCAAAATCTCATTTATGCTGAGATCTTTTCCAATCTGACTGCTTCCGTGATGCTGAAAGAGCTGAGCCATTACAGCTCACATTACACAGTCCGCGGTCCTGGCGCGGGGCACACCGATACCAGCACCAGCCCCCCGGCGCTGCTCCCCTGGGCCGGCAGGACGGGAAGGAAGGGGGAAAAGGGGCGGGCTTCCTTCAAGTCTCGTCTCTACGTGGACGCGGCGGACACAGAGCACGACACCCGGGCCACGCCTCCACCTGGGCGGAGCGCAGGACGGGGCGGGATGGAGCGGGGCGGGACTGAGCGGAGCGGACAGGGGCGGACCGGGGCGGGGCGGGACGGAGGGGGACGGGGCGGAACCGGGCGGGGCGGAGCGGGACGGGACGGGGCGGGGCGCCTACAGGCCCGGCCCTGTACGGATGTGGGCGGCGGTGGCGGCCATTGATCGGGTCCGGTTCCGCCATGGCTGCCAGCGCGGTGTCCAACCCGTCCCAGCTCCTGCCGCTCGGTAACAATGGGGAGCTCCCAGGAGCCCCACTCGGGGCCCGGCCCGAGTCTCTCTCCGGGGAGCGGCGGTGGCTGCGCGCCCCTCTGGGCCCCGTCGGCGCCTGGCGGGAAGCG
>VZUA01083578.1:1146-16856 GCA_013401035.1 Horornis vulcanius
AGGCAGGCCTTATCTCCCTGGTTGGAGGGAAAGATTAGCACTTATTAGAGCCTAATCTTAATGATATCCATTTATAAATAGGGCTTCAAATTGTCTGAAATATTTAAACACAATGAAATGTAAAGACTTAAGACAGCTGAAGTCTTCAGAGAGAAAAAAAAATTGAAAACCTGAAGATTTATCTACAGAGATTAAAGCAGCTTTAATGGCAAAGCCCTAAGAAAATAAAGAAAACATCAGGAGAAGGAAAGCAGAAGCTTTTGCTGTGCCTGTACAAGGCAAATTAAGTTATAGATGTGGTAAAATGGCTTAAGAAATTACAAAAATGCAACTATTTAGCTGCTGTTTCATAGCCAAAGACATCACAGCTGTTTACCTTTGTCTAAACCTTTGTTTTTCTGAATCTTTAGACTCTCTTTGCTTTTTGTACAGAACAGTGTTAATGCATTGAGGCATTTTCAGGTTTTAAAAATAGAAATGGGTATTTCCCTCCCCCTCAAACTGTAGGAAAGAGAGAACATAACTCTTGTTTGTGTGCAGGTATTGAGTGAAGCAGCAGGGGAGCTCCTGGCTGATCACAGGTTACAAGCACTGCCTTGCAGACATTCCACACTTTAGCTCTGAAATTTCCACCTCTGCCCAGGAGCATCCTTCCCTTTGACTCCAAAGCTTCCCCGTCGTGAGCGAAATGGTGTTTTGTGCCCAACCCTCAGAGGAGCCTGGCTGTGAGAAGCCTTTTCCTGAAAGTTTTCAGTGCAGGATGGGTGTGAAGAGCAGGAAGGCAGGTAGGTACAGGGATCTCCAGAGCCGAGAGGGCTTTGCCAGCAGGTTCAGGGCCTTTTTCCAGGTGTGCCCGTCAGGAGATGTCCCCACCGAGCTGCAGATCACCATGGCAGCACCGATTCCAAACAGCTGGATGATTTTTCCTGGGCAGGGAGGGAATGGGCAGCTGGGTTTTTATGGAAGGCTGGGCTGAATTTGCTTTGCTTCTCCTCGCCTGATCCATGATGACACATTTTAAATGCCCAGGGTTACACAGATGTGAGCCTGAATTCACTTTGCATCCTTTCTTCTGCTGCTCAGGCTCACAGCCCTGCTGTTCCGTCCTGATATCCCAAATTCCTCAGTGCTGCTTTTCACACAGCCACTGCAAGACTTTTGCTGTCTTCCCATGACTTGCTGTTAATACAGCTCTCAAACAGCTCCTGGCTGGTTTAGGGCAGCTTTTACCTAAACTCGACAGAGAATTCTGCTGTTTGAAGTGGCTGGTAACCTTTTCCTTCCATTTTCACAACTCCAGCACCTCAGTTTCTTTCCATTCCACAATGAGAAAAAACGAGGAATCAGGAATTTGCTTACAGTAACATGCACAAACTTCCTAGAAAGACTGAAACTGAGAAATCCTCAACTGAACTTTATCTATTGGCATTCACTTGGCATGGTTAGTGAGTGCACCTCTCTTCTGCAATTCATCTCTGTAATAGATTTGCAGAGCTTCTTCAAAGCCTTGCCAAGTTATTTTGGGTGTCATCATCAATATTTTCTTCAAAAATTGGATATGAGGAACAGTAAATGGGCAGTTTATATGTGAATAATGATTAGCTTGAGCAGCAATACCAAATCATTTCCCATAGCCCTGTAGAAATAGTTCAATGATTCCCCATCAATAAAAGAGGGTAAGACACAAAAAAGAATGCAGATCACAGCCCAGTTTTAGAGCCAGAATGCCAACAGATCATCTTTTAAAGAACTTTCACTGGAATTGCTTACAAATATAAGGAAATGTTGCTTATTTAGCGCATCTGTAGAGAGAGATGCTTCCCCAGAGAAGAGCTTTTTAATATAATCATTAAAATAATTCTGTCTTGCAAAAGTTTGCAGTTTTAGTAGACTGTGTAGGAAACATGATAAGGATGGTTTGGTCTGCTTGTATTAAATTCCTTTTTGTAGCTAAACCACTGCAGTGGCTTATTGAAATGTGAAAAATCAGAAGCTCAGATCCTGCTTTTCTGGGCTGGCAGGGATATCAGCCCCTAGAAGTCATATTGCTGTCATTTGTGTTTTGCTGAATAACTCTGATCAGCAGGCAAACCTTACTGGGGGCATGGGGATGCAGGTGGGACAGAAAAGGAGTGGGAGCAAAATTGATTTGTGCATCCAAATCTCCAAATCTCTGTGGTGTTTAAAAAAGGACTCGCCTCATTCCTCGTTTAAACTTTCCATTATAAAACATCTTTGCAAGTTCTGTGATAAAGAGAGGAGGGTGAGAGGGGATTTTGGGAAGGAATTCCTGGCTGTGAGGTTGGGCAGGCCTTGGCACAGGATGCCCAGAGCAGCTGTGGCTGCCCCTGGATCCCTGGAAGTGCCCAAGGCCAGGTTGGACACTGGGGCTTGGAGCAGCCTGGGACAGTGGAAGGTGTCCCTGCCCATGGGACAATCAATGAGATGAAATTTAATGTTCCTTCCAAACCATTCTGGGATTCTGTGAAATTCTTGAATTTCTTGCTGCAGGCCTTCAGCATTCCGAATGTCTGGAGAAATTACTTTTACCAGTTCAGTTTGCAAGATGTAAACTTTGGAAAGCTTTTTCTCCTCCATGAATTTAATAACAGAAATGCTCATTTCCTGTTGGCACAGAGTTCCTTGAGTGGAACCTGGAGCTCTGGATTAGCCATTTAAAGGCAGTGACAATGGATGGAGAGAAAAACATCTCAGGAAGATCATCTGAAGCACTGACTGCAAATTCTTTCCTTCTATGCAAGAATTCCTTTCTTGATTTCATTTGAAGAACTACAGCTGTCAATATATCCACCTCTCACATGGTCTGCTCCATATCCCTCCAAAAAAGGGGGAAACTTTATCCCTGGATCATCTCAATGGAAGAGACCTCCAACAATTCTGACCTCCCAGCAGAGCTGGGTTTCTGTGATTTTTACATTGTGATTTTGGCCTTAACGTATCTCAGTTCTGCCTGAATTCTGCTGGAGATGCCAAGAACTCTTTCCCAGATGGAATTCCTGCTGTGCTTTTCACAGAAAACTCCTGCCAGGATGCCATAATGGAATGTATTCATTGTAAACACCGGTACCCCACAGGTGAGCCCTCTTTCCGTGTGAAATGTCACAAAAAAATGTGCTCCCTGTCTCACAGCTATGTAAGGGATGTTTAAATCACACCCTTGCTCGTGGCTCCACCAGAATTTGAAGGGAGAAATTACCAATGGTCAGTGTTTGAAAAAAAAAGGCCTTCATAGTGCAAATGTTGTAGTCTGGCTGTTGGGTCATTACCAGGCACAGGCAGAAATATCCATCAGGAAGTTGCTGACAATCCTGCAAATAAAGAAGGAAAGGATTCACCTTGTGGCTACAACAAAATCAACAAGAAAACAAGTGAATACAAACCAGCTGCTGGATTAAGAATAAGAAACAAAAGGGGGAGAAAATGCTTCCAATTTAGAAGAGCTTCACTGGAGTCTTTTTTTATTGTCCCAAAAAGCAAGAGAAATTAATCATCTCTGCTGGCATGCCAGAGTTAGAGACTGAAACATTGGTCCTGTAAGGAAATACAAGCAAAGGTCTGCTGTTAAAAATTCATGTAAAAATCATTCCAGCAGAGGAATAAGATCAGATATTTTCTTCCAGTTCCAGCAAGCTCACAAAGGGAAGAATTAGATACCGAGTCACAGCGTGCATGAATTAATCAATATGGATTTCAAATGCATCTCCATGAGAGCTGCAATGAGAGGAGCAGACAATTATTGCATGGCCAAAACCAAGCTGCTACAGAAACAGAATTCTTATGCTGACATTTAAGTTTCTCATCTTTTTTACCACTTAATGAATAACAACTGTACTTAACTATTAATAATGAGATTTTAATTTCAGAAATTAGGCCTTATAAGCTTTATATTTCTTAAACCCAGTGATCTATTTCAGCACTCCCAAAAAACATGGGGTCTACTTATTCAAAGGAAAGGGGAATTTATTTAATGCTAATCATTACTGTGAACTTTGGGTTTTCATCAGTTGCTAAATGGTCTTGGCATTAGAAAATACCACAGTGATAGGTAATGTCACAGAACATTAACAATTCCATTTTTCTTATCAATTAAGCTGACCTTACCTACACTTATTATTTATTTGAACAAGAAAAATCTAAACACATCACGGATATTACAGTCCAACGGCCGCTGAGTTCTCTAAATGCTTTTCCTTACCCAAGGCTTTCCATAATTCATTTCTGAAGACCCTAATGAAAACAGCAATTGTGTAATCAGTAAAAGCAAGAATCTCTTTTCTCTCTTCTCTTCTCTTCTCTTCTCTTCTCTTCTCTTCTCTTCTCTTCTCTTCTCTTCTCTTCTCTTCTCTTCTCTTCTCCAAATGATCTGCCATTTATTCAAACCCATGAAATAAGAAATAGCTCAGTTTTCACATCAGAAAATGGCAGATTTTTTTTCATTAAGGGCATTTTGTCAGCAATGATAGTGTGGAAGGATGTGGGGAATTTTCTGTCTCCTCTCAGCACCCCTTTGGCAAATGGAAAGCATAAGATGGCATAAAATAATGGATATCTAAGTGACAGTGGAGGTGCTTGAGAAAAGGAGTTCACAACTGAAAATGTGCTGTTACAAATGAAAATTTGATGCTGGCAAACTTCATAATAAAAATAAAGTTAAATTACCTCCAATTCCCTCCTAGCATCCCTGCTGGATGTGATAAATCATTGTTAGGCTTTAAAACAAGTTGAAAAGCAGATTAAGGACCTGAAAAGTAAAACAGAAATCAACTTAAAGGCAAAATTTACATTTCCAAGGTGTAACACAAAAATGGAGACAACTGTCAGGGCCCAGCAGTGCTGGGTGTCCTGGAGCTGGAGATTCTTCCAGTTCTTTGTTTTTAATTAAATCACGAGAAACAACCATGGACATCCTCACAATTTCTTTGTCAAGCTTTGTATTTTTACACTGACAAACAACAAAAGATAATGGAAAGAAGTAAAATTGGAAAATATATATTACTTCAGACTTTTTTTCTCTTCTTCCTCCTGAACTTCATTAAGCCAGGCTCAGCTGGACTGTAATTCCTTTGTCCTACCACTCCCAGTTTGGCCTAAACTGAGCTCCTCCTCTTTTTGGGACTGTTGCAAAATCTGATAATTCCCATGATTGGGTGAAAAATTGCTCGAAAAGAGGCAAAAACGTTTGCCCAGTAATTGATGATGATGAAGGCAATAACAACCAATAACATTTATTAATGTATTATCAATCATGTAACAAAATAATTTATCAATAACATTTGATAAATGTGGAAAACCCCCATTTATATTAAAAAGACCAGTTCTTGTTCTCTAGGAAATTGCAGCATCTCAGGAAAAAAAAAAAAAATTCAGGCTGCAGCATGGCCAGGTCCATGCTTCGAGCACTTTTCCAAGGCAGGGAATTTTTGCTTGGTGAATTCCCAATGTCCCAATTCCCCAAGCTTTATAAAACATCATTCTGCATGACAATATTAAGAAATGTTTCTGAGGGTTGGGAATCCAAAGAAAACCCCTGATGTTTTCTGAGCAGCTGGGAGCCCCTGTCCCTTCCAGATCTGGTGTGAACAGACCGTGGTGCTGCTGACTTCCAATTCCACTGGGCAGTGCCTTGAATCCGTCATGGGTCAGAAATTCATTGCAAAGCAAACATTTAGGACATGGGGAAAGTGGAGAATAACTGGCAAAGAAAATTATTCTGAAAAAAAAAAAATCTGGAGAGGATTTACCATCTGTTTTGTTTTCCATCCAGGTGCTTCTGGGCTCTGAACAAGCTTTTGTGCCTTGGAAATTCACCAGTTTTCTGAAAAAAAATCCCTTGTTGCTATGGAAATACCATCCCTTCCCGATGAATCCCTCTTGAAGGTGGAGGACATTGGCAAGACTAAATGTAAACTTTTTGGGTTTTTTTTTAATGATGTGTCAGACAGAGGCGGCTGGAGCAGGGAGAATTGCTCACCCCCCAAAAAACACTCATGATATCATGAGTGAGGAACATGGAGGAGCTGCGTGGTGGGGTCATTATCCATCCCCAAAACTCATCCAGAGTCCCCTGGAGCTCCTGGCACGGCTGCTGTGGAGAGCAGGGCAGGGCTGAGGGCTGGCTCCCTGCCCAGAGCTCTGTTTTAATGAAACACAAAGTTGAGAGGGATCAATAACGCTCTCCCCTCCCAAACAGCCCCTCAGAGCCAGCTTTGGGAAGGTGATGGGGAAGGAAATTAGATGTCTGTGAAAACTGGCAGCATTCCTGTCAGGTTCACACCACGGAGGCTGCCTTGTCACTCCGTGGCAAACCTCAGCAGGGGGATAGAGAACAGAATGAAAGACAAGAGTGTGTGAAAAGAACATGAGAGAAAACCTCTCTTTTTTTCCCCTTCCTCCCACTTGTTTTTCCTCTCTGCCTGCATCCCAGAAACCCCCAAGTGAACCTCCTCAAGATGTGGCCCTCAAGATGAGCAGGGAGAAAGACAGACCTGGTGATGCTCAAGTGTTTCCCCCCACTCAGAGCCCTCCCATAAACACAGCCTGATGGCTGCTGAGGCCACCATCGACCCTGCAGGGGTAGAGAGGGAAATAAAAACGAAGCCACCCCTTCAGAATTAAGACCTAATCCATCCTCCTGCAGCTCAGACTTGTGCAGTGATTTATGACTGAATTCCTCCTGCCCCTATGATGCACTCACCATCACAAACAGGCTCAGGGACCACTCAAAAAAATTAAAACCCAGCTCAGCATAAGCATGGCAAATCTGTCTGTTAACCTGATGAGTTTCTGCAAAGGGTAATACCCAATGAAAGTAATTTCCAAAGCAACACATAGAAAAAAAAGCAATTTAAAGGTGGTGTGCCAGTGAGATCCTGTGGTTCTCTAATAAATTGATGTCAGGAGCTGAAAAGTTCCCAGAATTCCAGGATGGTTTGTGTTGGGACATCAAAGATAATACAGCTGCACCCCTGGCATGGGCAGGGACAATCTCCACTATCCCAGGGTGCTCCAAGCTCCATCCAACCTGGCCTTGGACACTTCCAGGAACCCAGGGGCAGCCACAGCTTCTCTGGGCACCCTGTGCCAGGGCCTCCCCACCCTCAGAGAGAAGAATTTTTCCTTAATATCCAATCTAAACCTGCTCTCTCTCAGTGGGAAGCCATTCCCCCTGCTCCCATCACTCCAGGCCCTTGTGAATTGTCCTTTCCCATCTCTTCTCTCAACTCCTTTCAGATCCTGAAGGGCTGTGATAAAGTCACCTCAAAGATTTCTCCTCTCCAGGCTGAACAGTCCCAATTCTCCCAGCCTCAGAGCAGAGCTGCTCATCCATCTGCTCATCCTGGTGCCTCTTTCTTGTGTTTGGACCCAGAGCTGGAGGCAGCTCTGCAGGTGGGGTCTCACCTGAGCAGAGGGGCAGGATCAGTGTGGGCTGCACGCTGGAGACACAGGTGAGGTTTTTAAATCACTTGCACGTTTGGCTGCTTTTAATGAAAACGCTCCTATTTTGAAATCTTCAGCTATTTTGTTCTAATTTTTTATTTGTGAAGCCTGAGGCAGCTGCAGTTCCCGAGCACTCCCACTGATGTCCCCAGCATTACAGCTAAGCTGCTTTGTGCCACTCCATCAGCAGTTCAGTTTATCACAGCTCATTTTCCCCTCTCTTCAGCTGCCTGCTCATCTTACTCCATTCTTCTGAGACTCCTTTTCACAACCTTTCCAGGATGAGTTCATTGAGTGTTTCTGGCCTCCTGCAGGCAGAGCTCTGCTCAGACCATCTTGTACCAACAGGCAGCCTGAGGAGAGCCCTCTGTGCCAGGGACACCTGGCAGCACTCACAGCCCTGCTGCTTCCTGCACCTCGCTTGTTCAAATATTTCTGATAGCAACAGCTACAAACCACCTGCCAGAGTGACCAGACTTGCATCATAAACCTTTGCACAATCAATACTTGAGAAAAGCCAAGTGGTTCCTTGGTAAGTTAATTCTTTTCTTGTGAGTTTAGAAAGGAAACAGTTCAAAGCAGCATTCAGTGTGCTGAATACTTTTTATTCCAAGTGCAAATCTGTGACTGTACCTGTTAAGATTGTATTAGAATGATAAAACCAATTAAAACAGATTTATTGCCTTTCTAAGATTTCCCCTTTGAGATGGAAGTAGTCCTGCTTTTAAAACAAGAATTCATCTGTTCCATACAGGTTGCACACATTGAAAAAGTATTATCAAAAACCATAGGATTGCCTTTTGAAGTAATTTTTTAATCTTTCACTGCCTCCCTTACTTGGCTAAAACAAGTCAGTAGAGAGCACTTTTTAGGGAAGGCTGATAAGGAAATGGAGCTACAGCAAATTTCTGACATGGGGCCAGAATCTGACACACAGAAATCTCTTGTGGTAGGAACAAATCCTCCCAGGAATTTTTGTGAGGAGCTCATGGATCCAGTCTGAACACAGAGCAGCCCTGGGTTCAGATCCTGCCCTGCCTGCTCATGCCTGTCCACAGAACACAGTCCATGGGACCAGGTTGGTTTGGGATGCTCAGGGGAGTTCCCTGTGCAGGATGGAATTGAACTCCTTCCTTCCAATGCTTGACCACCCTTTCCATGAAGAAATTCCTCCTGATGCCCATCCTGACCCTCCCCTGCTGCTCAAGGTTGTTTCCTCTCTGCCAGCACTGGTGGCCTGTAGGAAGGGCCAACCCCCCTTTTTCAGAGTTATTTTCTACATTGATTTGTAGTTGTTACCATGTGAAAAACACTTTAAAATAACAATCTGCTGCAGTTTGTGGCACTAGCAGGAAATCCCTCCCGGAGAGCAGCCAGCAGCAGGACAGGAGATACTCACCATCACCTCAAAGCTGCTTTTAAGTGCTTGTCCTTTGTCCCCACTGCCCCATTTGGAGCACTAGAGCAGCACCAAGGGCATGAAGAGCCCCATGGGGATCCAGCCCCAGCAGTGGCAGCAGAGGGGCAGAGGCAGTGCCAGCAGGGACATCCCAGCACCAGTGAAAGCAGAGCTCTGCTCTCACACACTTGGCATTATCACACTGTTTATTGCACCTTTTCCCTGCCAGATGATTGAAACCAATTAAATTATTGGAACCAGGGAAGTGATTTATCTTCAAAGTACTGCTCTTGCCTGGGAAAATTAGATAAAACCACTGACTTTTCTGAAGTTTTATTGCTCCGTGTCTTTCCTCATGGAAGGAAGTTGCCTAAGTCTTTTGGTAGAGTTATCTCTGACCTGGAGCAGGACTGGGTGTAAATCTGCCTTCTAATGAAAACTTCTGTATCTGAATGGGTGCCAGATCTAATCCCACAAAAATCCATGTCAAGGAGAGTTAAAATTCATACTTAGGGCTTTCTTATCAGTATTATTTGGCTTAATGAGCACATTCCTTTAAATGCCCCACTCATGAGCACAATAGGAAAGTTTCTTTCCTCCTGAGAAATAACTTCAGTGATTGTCTCATTCCCCTGATCTGAGCAGCAAATGTTATATCCACAAATGTTGTATCACTCTTACACACAAACCCAAGCCCAAACAATATTTCAATTATTGAGAAATACTCTTGAGAAACACTCTGTAGCAAGTAGAGAGTGGCTCTCATGACAAATGCAAACCTGGGCTTTTAATTGTGTAGTGCTCCCCTTCAGAATTTCTAAGTCAAGATTACTAAAATCCTGGCAAACATTTAAAGAATAAGATGGTTTTTATTTTATTTTTTTTTTTCTGATCCTTGCAAAGCCAAATCAAACTTTCCTTTAGAAAGGCATTCAGATATTGACTTAGAATTCCACTTCAAAAGGATCGCCAACACCCACACCCCCTTTCCTTCCATTCAAAGAACTGCCACAACATATTTATTTTCTCTCATGGGGATCTTATTTATTGCTGGACAAGCAGGATACAAAGAAACAGGATCTCTGTAATGCCTTAACCCAGAGTATAAACGTCAATCACATCAGGGAGCTGAAAAGGGGATTTCAAAAGCATCTCAGCAGCTCTTGGGAGAATCCTGCCCCAAATCCATCCTGCTGTTTATCACCTGCACTGTCCTAAAGGCAGCAGCTGAAAGGAATAAAACCAATGGGACTCTTCCCATTTGCTTTAATGGACTTTGGATCAGTGCCCAAGCACATTAAGTTTCAGAGATAAATATATTTTTAATCCAATCAAGTTTTCTAAAGTTTCTGTTGAGATCAATCAGGAACTCAGTGGTCTTGTGGGAAAGAGCCAAGGCCCACATACATCTCTGCCTCCTCCTAAAGCTTAAGCAAAAATAACCCAGATTTAGGCACTGGGAATACCAAACACCACTTTAAATATCCAACTTTCCTCTGTTAATGGCTGCTGTAGCAACACTGTCCCATGTGAATCCCCATCACTGGCACATGAACTGTTCCCAAAAGCCCTGGGAAGGATCAACATGCACAACTACCTGGAAAACAGTGTCCCACCTCTCCATTGGTCAGTGTTAAAGCAGGTTTGCCTTGAAAAATAAAGCTTAAAACAAGGACACAGATAAGCTTAACATGAAAAACAATTTGATTAATGCACCAAGGGCCACAACAGTCGAGCAGTGAATGCTGGGCTGTCAGGGCTGCCTTTGGAAGAAATTAATGGAGGGAACAAGGTTTCAGCTTAATGGGATTACAAGACCTTAAGAAATGCTCATTTCTGTCTCAATTTACCTGACATTTTTGTTTACCTTGCAACCTCTTCTGGAACAGAGTTCAGGGCTCTGCATTTGTAACTAATACATTACATAGGGTTCGTGATAATCTTGTCCTGCGTGGCTCCCACAAGGAATTGCTCTGTCTTGTGCCCTTTTCCACCCTTCCTGTAGAAGGGAGAAGGAAGAAGGGAGAAGGGAGAAGTCAGAAGCAGCCTGTGAAATCTCCCTGAGTCAGCACAGGGCTGTGGCTCAGCCCAGCCTTTACCCTGCAAATGCAAACCCATCCCTCACTCCATCATCAGCTGAACGTGAACAAAACAGCTTTAGGCTAAAAGCAATCTAATCTAAACCAGAGAAATATTGTGACATTAAAAGCACTGGAAATATACGATAGAACATCTAGAAAGCTTTTAATCTGGATGGGTTGGAGATAAGGCTGTTGTCACTTGCGGGAGGCACGACAAGCTCGGTGTGACTCGGTGATGGATGGCCCAGCCTGCGAGCGCCGGGTCTGCACAAAAACATTATTTGTGGCCTTCCTGCAAACATTCATTGTCACCCTGCCTGTTTTAAATCTGAGCCTGCTCATGCTTTAAAGGAAGGGAATGCCATAAATAATGGGTTAGAAACTTCTGAAATTGAGCAAAAAAGCTTTTCTGCGCATAAAGGTGGCACCGGTTTAAAGTCCTACATATTGCCACCTCCTCGAAGTTGTGGGAGGGTGGGAATTTTCTTTCTTTTAGAGTATAAAGGTTTAATTTTGATCCCTGAGGACAGAAATAATCAGGCCTAAGTGCCAAGGCCAAGCAGAGCTGTGTGCCATTTGCACCTCAGCCCTGCACAGCTGATCTGGGGCAGGTGTGCAGCGATGGCTTTCCATTCCTGCCAGGCACGAAAGGCCATGGCTACAGCAGATCAGTTCTAAAAACTGGCCTCTGCCTGAAACTCCTCAGGTTTGAAATTAAGTCCAACTGATATGAAGAGGAGAACGTTCAGTGTGAGCATCAGGCAGTCGGGAGGGAGGGTCCCTGTGCTCCTGCAGCAGAGGGAGATAGATCTTTGTGTCACCTCCAGAAGAGCCATCGCTGCCTCCTGCCACCCTGTGACCCCACAGAGCTCAGCCAAGCCCCCTGTGCTCCCACCCTGCAGCCCAGCCCCTTCTGCTGCCTCTGCCACCCCAGTTACACTCCTGAGGGGCAGGAACTGCTCCTTTCATTTCCCTGTGCCCTCAGATTGTTTTAATTATCTGACTCAGAGGTAAGAGTTTCTCAGAGCAAGGATAATTTTTCACCACTTAGAAAGCATCAAGCATCTACTCTGTGTGTAATTGAGGTCCTAAAGTCGTTAAGGCAATAATAACACAGGAGAGCTGTAAAAAATTATCAGAGAAAATACAGACAGAAGAGATAAGGTGCAGCTCTGGGAAAAGGAACAAAAGTACTTTAAAGTTCTATTCTTCGAGTCTTTGGCATAATTAATTAGTTCTTCTTGGCTTGCTTTGCTTCATATAAACTCCCCATGCCTGGGAGTGTCCAAGGCCAGGTTGGACAGGGCGTGGAGCAGCCTGGGACAGTGGAAGGTGTCCCTGCCCATGGCAGGGCTTTGGAATGAGATGGACTTGAGGATCCCTTCCAGTCCAAACCATTCCATGATTCCATGGCTCTCATATCCGTGGCACTGATGCTAAAATGGCTCAGAATGAATGAACACATAATTGACATTACCCATTATCACCTTACTCTGCAAATATGTTCTTGCAGGAGGAGATTTTATTTGCTTTGAAGTTTATGTGATACTGGGGAAAAAAACAGGCTTTGACCTTGTAAACAACTCTGCACTTAGGATTTATTTTTTCAAAAGCATATGTAAACCTGAATAGTCCTCCTGAATTCAGCGTGACTCAAAGCTCTGCAGGATTTGGTCTGGCAAATTACACATGCAAATTATTCTACAAGAGGATATTTTGCAGATTGACTTAAACTTGAGGATGAGCCAATATAGTAACTATTGCAGTAAGATATGTAAATTGCTTTGAATAAAGCCCATTTTCTAGTGAGAAAATATTTTCCAGGAGAAATGAGATGACAAACACTCAACCAGATACTGCAGAGAGCAGCATCTCCTGAGCAAAAGCTGCCTCTGAGGTAGGAAAGCAGCTCATTGTTTTCTTCCTACAATCTGACCTTGCTCCTTAATGAATAGCAAAGTTCCTGGCAGAGAAAGAATTAAAGATGGAGTTTTTAGAGAAAGTACCTCTTAAAACACTTCTGTCAGTTTAGACAAGCACTGAATCCTCAATTACTTTCCCCAAGTTTATCCAGAACAGGTATCAAGCTGGAAAATGGAGGAAATGAGCTTGTCTACAGAGATTTCTTGCCCTTCAAAGAGGAAATTAGAGTAAAACAGCACCAGAATAGTGTGGGGTTTTTTTCATATTCAAAGACACACATAATATTTTCTCCTCTTATTTTTAGTTGAAAAGATCCATTATTGCCATGATTAATGTTTTGATATCACCTAATGCAATCAAGCATCCAGCTCAGCTGCTAATTCCATTTACATGTGGCTGATCCACAGGGATGGGTTGGTACAAGTGGGAGATCAGGGCTGGGGGTCAGCACCTCCTTACTCTGAATTAATGACATCAAACCTTGGGGACAGCACAGTCCTGGAAGAAAATCCCTGCAAGCACCAGGTTCTTCTCTGGGCTCACACTTGTGTTTGTTTCTTAGGGTTAGAACAGGAAACTCAGAGGAAAGCATAAATTTGGAAGTGAATAACTGACAAGTAACTTCACTGCACTCAGGCTATTCTGTTTAAATCAGGAGAGGATTTGATCACTCAGAGTTTTAAAACATTCCGAGAACATCCGAATCCCTGGAATATTCAGCTGGATTCCAATCAAGGAAATTACCCAAACAGCAAGAAAAAAAAAAGTGTAAAAGTGACCTCCCTGATTTTGGTTCCTTTGATGAAAAACGCAGGACAAGCTGGAAAGAAAACTCTCGTTAGGACCTGAGGGTTGTGTAAGGATGAGATCCCAAGTAATGGCTGAGAACTTTGCTCCTGAAAAAAAAAGGGAGCACACTGGAAAAAACTAATGGCACACAGCAAAGGCAATTGGATCTGCATTCTGTGTACACACCTTCCTTTGGAAGAGAAGCTTTATTTTCCTGCCAGCTTTGCTTGCTGCTTGTCTTTTTATTTTTCCTCCGCACTTGCTGACAGAGTTGCTTCACTTGTTTTGTTTGGGATCATGAATTTCTTTTGGGAACAGGCTCTTCTCATCAAATATTGCTTTCAAGGCTACAAAACAGGAGTGAATTCCACATCAAAACCAGGGGAACATTTGGTGAGGTGCACTGTGAAAATCAGGCTGCAAGGAAGAACTTAAAAAAATGAGAGGCAGAGCTCAAGCACTGCCCTACTCCAAGAAAAACACTGAATTTTCTGCTTCCACTTTTGCTGACAGATTTAGATTTTTTGGGGGGTTTTCTCCCACTTAGGGAACTGAGACTTGTATAGCCATAAGGGCCAGTGTGTCCATCTTTGCCTCACATCCTTTGAATTCATTGGTCAGGCCTAGCAAATCTGATGGAACAGAATCATGGAATTGTTAAGGGTGGAAAATACCTTGAAGGGCATTGTGGTCAATAGAGAACCACCCCCATGTTGACCATTAGCCAGGTAAGGTGCAGATCTCAGGGAGCAGGATTCCTACAGAGCAGGAACGCAGAGAGGCTGGAGGGATGAGGAGCAGCCCTTCCCTGGGGATGCCCCCATTCCTGGGCCATCTTCACCCAGAGCCAGCACCTTTTTGGGCACCAGGACCAAACCAGTCCATCTCAAGGGAGAAATCCCTGGCAATGTGCCTTCCCCGGTGCTTTGTAACTGCTAACTACGTTTTATTTCTTCTCCACTTAAACCTTCGGACTGAAAATCAGCTGCAGATCCTGAGACATCCAAAGGGAGGGGCCTCCCACCCTGCATGTGGTACCCCTTCCAAAACCTTCCCTGTATCAAGCAGAACTTTGCTTTTGACTTTTTCACTGGGGCAAATTAATCCCCTACTCAACTCAGAGAGTCTGCACTGTTTTGTTTTGGTTTTTTTCTCCCTCCTCCTCCTGCAAGCCTCCATTCCTTTAATTTATTAGAACTCCAATCCTGCCATTAAGGACTGAAAAAAAAAAAATCAAATTATCCTCCACTGAAACAAGAGCTCTGAAACTGTTCCCTGAAGGCCTGCATGACTGAGCAGGTTTAGCCTGCAGCCATTTATTTACACGGATACAGCAGGATGATCCCCAAGGATTCCTCCAGTCCCGGGCAAGATTCCTCCTCCTCACGTGCATCAATCCCTGGTGCTGAAGCTGGACTAACTCATGAATAAGAATAAATGATGCTCACTGAGCTGTTCCTATGACACCTGATGGTGTCTCAGGAGCAGTGTGGGAGGCAGGGCTGTGCTGGGAGAGGAGCCCCAGGAGTTTCCAGGCTGGGAATTTCGCACGCTCGGATATCGTTAACGAGACGATGAGCAGGGAACGGGCACAGATCTGAAACTGCTGCAGCCACTTCAGCTGAGAGTGCACTTGCATTTAACAAGCCACGAAAGCAGGAGGCAAAGGCTGGATTTGATGCCCCGGTGATCGTTATCACTGCAGAGAGCATTAAATAAAATCAAATCAAAAGCACACAACGCTCCTGGAGCCCTGCTCATTACTGGCCAGGCAGGAAACCGTGCCCTGAGTGCTGAGGAGAGAAACAAAACCAGCAAAACATCCCAGACTACTTTTGGTCCACGCTCTGGAATCTCACCTTCCAGCTGTAGTCACAGGCATTTGGCTCTTGGGAAAGCTACAGGGCTTTATCTATTGGTTTCTCTAAGTTTAAGACAAAACTTGCAATGATTTAAAGGATTAGGATTTTAATTGTGTAAACTGTGTTTCTGGCTTCAGTTAATTAAAAAGTACATTAAACTTCCCACCTCGCACCCCCCCCCCAAAAAAAAAACAAGCT
>VZUA01083578.1:17393-53451 GCA_013401035.1 Horornis vulcanius
TTAAATGGGAAAACTTTTGACTGGGAATTGTGTAAAGTTAGCAGCAAAAAAGAATCTGATGCAGATTTACTGCTCCCCTGATCCTAAAGGCAGCAGAGTGGCTTTAATGAGCCTCAAACAGCAAATCAGCTCCCAGTGCCCACATCTGCAGCACAGCCAGAGCAGGAAAAACCTCAATATTCAGCGTGCTGGGGCAGGACCGGGGCCACAAGACTTTCAAACAAAAACTGGCAGGGATTTGTGTGAGCAATCCAGCTGTTCCCTCTCTGTAGAGGTCACTGAGAAGCCAAGACCATTTAGAACTGAAATTCAAATTTGTCAACAGCTGGGCTTATTTACTCTGGTAATGGGGATATTCACACACAACCATCACACTCCACTCGAGTCTGGCTTTTAAAATTGCACTGCCCATGTGATTCTAATGGCTTTATCCCTCATTTATCTCTCATTTTGAGCAACTCATGGTAACCTGGAAGTGCCAGACCGATTTTTCTTTTGCTTGATGAGGGTGAGGTTTGGACAATTAAAACTAAATTAGTGAGGAAGCTCTGAAACACTGGAATTGCCTGTACAAAAATGGCCCAGTGCTTACACCTGACCTTCCACAGAAAAGCAGAGAGAGCGTTGCTGCTATCATCCTTACAGAGAAATAACATCCCTTGGTCAGATAGAAACAGGCACCTGCTTAAAAAATTCACAGCTCATGTGACAATTAAATCAGCTTCAAGGTTTTTAATTTAGAGGTTGCACACTTGGCCTAGCTGAGTCAGCTGCAAAGTGTCCAACACAATCAGGTTCTTTCACCTCATTTCTTTCAAGGAGCTGAGCTATCAACCTTTGGAATCCATCTCAGCCCAAGTGAACGTGTCCCACTGCAAAGCTCCAAACCCTCACCTCCAAATCCCTGATCTGGGATCTACAGCCCGTGCCCACCTCAGTCCCCCAGCCTCCTGCAGGGTTGGACGTGCCCATATCCTCCATCCTTCCCACCATGGGAGCTGTCAGGCTTGGAGAGGAGCTTTTCTAAGGGATGGGAAGTGCCAAGCAAAATTCCAAAGCCATCAGGAAACCAGCTGGAGGCTGCAAGGACGCTGATGAATGCACCAGTCAGCTGCTTTAACGCATCCCATTAAGCAGCTGCACAGACCCTGTCAAGTGGTTTCCAAATGGACCGAGGGAAGTCTCTCATCTTATTAAATAGAAATCACCTGGTGCAATCCCCGAATGTAATTTTCCTCTCATACTCCCATGTATTTCACAAATTAAAATCCTTTTTCTTCGATCAAACCCATTCAGGAGCCAGTATTCCAGACTCATGTTTTCAATTAGCCTGTGAAGTTTGATCCAGTGCCTGATGAAGGAAGTTCTGATGTTTCCATCAAATTCAGGGGGTTCTGGAACATGCCTTTACAAAATAAGGAAGTGTTGAGATAGGATTAAGAGTCTCACCACTTACTTGAAGCCTCAAATCTGCTGCTAAGCAATAAATCTTGGAGTTCTCTATTACCTTCATCTCATTTTAGCACAGATGGTAAAAGCTAGTGACCTTTATATTTTTTTTTGTCTTTCTGTGCTGAGAGCTGGAGTAATGAGAATATAATGAAGGTCTCTTTATTTTCCAGCAGCCTGGGAGGACACAGATTTTCCCAGCACTGCTCCACTGGCTTTTCCCAAAAGTATTTCTCAGGGAGAGGAACAAAGTCAGACTCGTTCATGCCATCAGTCTCCTCCAGGGCTCCAACGCTCAGTGACCTAAACACACCCTTCAAATCCAGGTTTACTGGAAAACCAAGGGGAATTGTGCTTCTCTAAGTCAACTTTTCTCATCTCATCTTTATAACCCTGCTCTACCAGGCAGATAATGGAGTTACAGGCAAAAAGTGTTCAGAAACTCTAACTAGAGTAAAAACATGTTTTGTTTGAGGGTTTTTTTCCTCCTTATTACCTTTTAGGGAAAATAAAATGTTCCAAGTCTTTCCTAAAAGCAGCTTCCCTTTCTGTTAAAAAACCCAAACTGCCTGCCCTGGTGGGATTCTTCCTAACCAAGAGGAACACAGGTAAGTGCAGTAAGTGCTGGGAAACCAGGCCAGCCTCTTGAAGATAATTAATAGCATTAATCACTGCTTTGTGTTGTGCAAACAATTCCACCCTGAGAAAATTTCAGCTGCAACACCTCATTTGTTGCTGAGATATTTCGGTGCCACTTGAAAGGATGACACCGAGGCTCAGCTGGGATTCAGTTTGATCCCCTAGCAGGAGCAGAAATGCTGTGAAATCCACTGTGGAACTGTCAGGTGAAATCAGTCTGTGTTTCCTGTCGGTCACAGCCCTCGTGGAGCCCCCAAAGGCAGGGAAAGGAAGGCAGTGCCTCCCTCAAGGTCAGGCTGAGGAGCATCCCTGGGGATGGATCCAGGAGCACTTGCCTCCCTGAGCCTGCCCTTGTCTGCAGTTAGGTCTTGCTCTTGCTGTCCCCTTCAGTGTTTTCCTCAGCTCTAAACTGCAAGATTCCCCTGTATTTGCAGAGCATTTGGGGGCAGATTTTTCATACAGGCACAGTTTATACATTTATTTCAAATGTTGATGCAGTTATAGATGTATGGAAATCCAGCTGGGAGCAGACCTTGAGGAGAGGTTGCAGGATAAAAGCTTTCTTGCCTGCTGGCCAAGGAGGAGAGGCATGGAATGGTTTTGGGTTGGAAAATGATTTTAAAATTCATCTCATTCCAGCCCCTGGCATGGGCAGGGACACCTTCCACCATCTCTGGATGTTCCAAGCCAACCTGACCTTGGATACCTCCAGGGATGGAGCACCCACAGCTTCTCTGCACAGCCTTCCACAGGAGGATGAAGGGATGGGACATACAGCTGTGCAGCTTTTTCCATCAAACACAAGCAACAAATCCATCTGCAGCAATGTGAGGTCACACCAAGAACCTTTTAAACCCAAGAGGAAGTTTCTTCACCATTTTGGAGGGCTGCAGACCAGGTAAGGAGCAGTCTGCAAATCAGATGTGACACGGCCTCCTCGTACAAATACAAGATGTTCAGCAAGTCAGGCAGAAAACCAACTTACATAAAAAGGCTCCTAATCATCTTTTTTTTAATGAAATTTTAATTATGGAAAAATTAGCAACTGGTCTAGAGGTTTCTGCATTACCATAAATGTCTCCAAAAAAAGCACATACTCTAAGAAATACCTCACGATGCTGCGGAGCTGGAAAGTAGGACATGTTGATGGGATCCCAAAGCAATTTTTACTAAAAGCACTATTTCTGAGGAATCTGGCTCCAACAAAAGAGAGAATCCCTCGTGAGGCCACTTTCTAGTAAAATATTTACAAGAACACCCAAAAGCCAGTTTCTTCTTCATGTGCTTTTGGTAAAAATATACCAAAAGTGGAACAAGTTCATCCCTTTCTCTTCCAGGCGCTCTGAAAACTCGGAGAAGAAACTTTCTGCCTGTGTCCCCACTGGGCTGGGAGAAGGGGGTCACACCTCTGCTCCTGGCTGGCATGGCTGGGAACAGGCAAAAAATGGCAATTCCTTGGAAAAAATCACCTGTTTTCTGTTTTCTGATCAGAATAATAGAACCTACAGTGCTGACCCCGGGTGTGATTTCTGACAGCTTTAGAGAGTGAAATCAAGGGAGAATGCTCTGGAATTGGACTCTAGATTAAAAATGTATGAAAAGGGTTTTTCACTCCATGTTCTTTTACTGCTGCTTAGTCTTCAACAAATGTCCCATACAGAATTAACACCAAATTTAAGAATTAACAAAGCATTAACAAAATCACGTTCAATACTAATTCATTTTGATGATTCAGATGATGTAGCTGGGAAATTCCATTTCCTCTCTGCCCATCACATGGTTCAGTTCCTAACTGGGGGGGGTGGGGTGGGGGGAAAGCAAACTTGAGAAAGCAAGAATTTACTTAAAATCTAATTTCTGTCAGGTTAACAGATGAAGGGTTCAAATTGGAGGCAGCTTAAGTGTTTTCTTTTAACATCAAATCTTTGTCTTCCATCATCCTCAAAAAATATTTGGTCTGAAACATCCTATTTTTTGACTTTTTACCTGATTTTGATATGTCAAAGCATACCCCTGCATAACCCTCTTATATAAGTTACTTAGTAGTAAAATAACTGTATATCTCCAAAATCTGGAGATTCCTCTTAAAAAAAAAAAAAAAAAAAGTTGCTTTTCTTTCTGTCTTCATCCTCATCAGCTTTTGCTCTTGTACTTGTTTTTTGCAACATCCTTCCTGTGAAAGACAAGCAAGATTTTCAATTTGCTGATTTTCCTCAAAAAAAAAAAAAAAGGAGGAAGCGTTTGCTTGAATAATTTTGTAGTCCAAATAAAATCATCAGACTTTCCTACAAATAAGTGTATCAGCTGTCATCCTTTTCCTGGAAGGAAAAAGAGAGGAAGAAAGCACATCTCTCCCCTGAGACATCTGCAGAGCCATAGTATTTATTTCTACCAGAGAGGTTCTTAAAAGTGTTGTTTTTAGAAGTCAGGATAACTCCCAGACCACAGCTGCTTCTTATTTATATTTCATCTCTCTGCCCAACTGGAGAGGGAGAAGCTGTTCCTAAGATTTTCCAGCCTTCCACAGGAGTTGTACAGAGAGTGGGGCTGAGAACCTTCTCTCTGGAAATCAGCACTGGAAGAACATTTTCAGGAGAGAAATACCCAGGAGGAGTCTGGAAGCTTCCCATCATTTGCTGTTTGTAATCCTCGCCTGGAGGATGGATGAGGGAAAATCTCCTCCTCCTCCTCATCCTATTTGGGTAGGAGTGGGGAATAGTTTTTGTTGAGCTGCCTGCTGGGCACTTGTGTGAGTGAAAAGGATCCCTGGGCTTCCCTCAACAACCCAGACCTGGAGTTTGAAGCTTTGCTCCATTTTTCCCTTTGCTAAAACCAAACCAAACAAGGCCAAATATTAAAGCCACAAGTAAAACCTGATTGATTTCCCTTTGTGCTATAGGGAACAAAAATGAGTGGGCTGACTTCCTTGCACTCTAGCTGTATTTTCCATAATTTCACTGATTCCCTGATCTATCAGGAGGTCCTGACTGCCTTGAGCAGTGGCCATCCTGCACCAGCTCCAGCCTGAGCATCCCACCCTGCCCTCAGCCCCTCCCAGGATGGCTCAGCCTCCATGGGAGCACAGTTTGCTCCAGATTTCTCCTCAAACACCAAATGGGCTGAGCAATTCTGCACTGAAGCAGCCTCTGCTGAGCACCACCTCATTGCTCCAGTCATTCCTTAAACATTGGCTGGGACAAACCTGCAAATCAATTCCCTCCACAGGAAATACATCCTGCAGGTGGCTGCTGGAAGGATTCATTTCCCTGCACAGTGCAAAATGAGAAAGAGTTACAGCAGGAAAAAAGGCTTCTTTCAGAGCTGTACCTTTATTTCCTATTCATGAAGGAAATCTCACTTTGTAAACAGTTTTCTTTACAGGACTGAAAGTACCTGGTGAAGCTGAATGTAGATGGGGAGGGGGAAAAACTATAAATCAACAGCCCAATGGACAGATTTCTTTGAGCACAGTAAATAAATCTGCATGTTTTCAAATTGTTTTACAGACACATGGTGCAGGTTCAAAGAATGGCCAGGAGAAACTGTAACAGGGAATATATTTCACTTTCTCCAGACAGAAATCAGCTGAAGATCCCACACAAATCCAGAAGGTGCTGTCACATTTGTCCTGTGCAACTTCAGTGGCTTTAGGACAGTTCCATGGGCTGGAGGCTGCACACATTAGGATTCTGTGTTTGTTGCCAGGCTGGGTTTAGACTATTTAAATTCCTTGTCAGGATCAGTTATGGTCAAATCATTTCCCATAAAAAGAGAAATGGATCCGTAACGAGACTTAATGCTTTGTTGTTTGAAAAACTATTTCACCACACTATTAAAAACTCCAGGGACTCTAATTGAACTGGTTTTTTAAGGAGGAGACAATTAAAGTTTGCTGCATAATTAATATATCATAGCCATTAATAACTCCTAAATGATCCCTAAATTTCATTTTATTCATTATGGACAAATTGAGCCAACTCATTGTACAGGAAATACTTTAAAACACCTGTCAGTGAAATATTCCTTCCACCATCTAGAAAGAAAAGCCTCCTAACAGCTCCCTGAAACTGGTGTCACTCATTAAAATCATCTTCAGACATTGTGTGCCTTCCACAAGTCCCCTAAGCATGATCACGGGGCTCTTTTAGTCACCACTCATCTCCCAGAGATATTCCCAGCTTTTATCAAGGAGCTTGTGTTTGTAAATAGGCAGCACAAAAAAGCCACAGCTCATTTCCCCACTTTTGTACTGAGCTGCTTCATGAATCCCAGCCTCTTTTGAGGAGAATTTGCACATTCACAGGGTTTTATTTTAACGAGCTGAGTCCTGCCACCCTTCAGGCTGCTGAGGAGAGTCGGATCCCGGAGATTAATCAGGGAGCTTCAGCAGAACCATTCACAGAGAGATGATCAAACCCCACAAACAAGGCAGCAGATGGTGGCCAGGGGAGGCTTCCAGGCCCTTCTCTAACGAGCACAACACCAGCTCTGCCTCCTTTGCACATCCCTGGAGCTGTCTCCAGGCCAGCTGCAAGGTGGTGCCTCAGTGTTACAGGACCTCAGCTCCTGGAAACTGCCCTGGCTCCCTCTGGAGCCCCAGAGATGGAGAATTCCAGGAGGGTTTGGGAAACACTCCCAGGCACATGATGGGATGCACATGATGGGATGCTTGCACAGCCAACCCTGTGATCCCTGGAGGTCATTCCAGCTCAGGATATTCATAGAACCATGGAAGGGTTTGGAAGGGAGTTAAAATCCCATCCAGTGCCACCCCTGCCATGGCAGGGACACCTCCCACCATCCCAGGCTGCTCCAAGCCCTGTCCAACCTGGCCTTGGGCACTGCCAGGGATTAAGGGGCAGCCACAGCTGCTCTGGGCACCCTGGGCCAGGGCCTGCCCTCCCTCACAGGGAACAATTCCTGCCCAATATCCCATCCAAACCCGTTTTGTCAGTGTGAAGCCACTCCCCCTCATTCTGTCCCTCCAGAACCTTGCAAAAAACCCTTCTCCATCTTTACTGCAGCTCCTTCAGACCCTGCAAGGCCACAATCAGATTACCCCAAAGTGTCTCCTCTCCAGGTGAACAATCCCAGCTCTCCCAGCCATTCCTCCCAGCAGAGCTGCTCCATCCTGTGCTCATCCTGGAGCCTCTGGATCTCTGCAGCAGCTCCAGGTCCCTGCTGGGCTGGGGTAGCTCTGCAGGTGGGGTCTCACCTGAGCAAGGGGCAGAATTCCCTCCCTCACCTTCTGCCCAGGCTGGCTTGAATTTTGATATTCCAGGATTCTGCACATTTCTATCCCCTCATTGTTGTGCTCATGACTTCTGGAGAGGTTCTGTGCAGAACCCACAACGCTGGCAGTCCCTCTGCACCAGCTGCCAGCAGCAGGGTGAAGAATAAACCCCTAAAAGCTCCACAAGCTTATTGTTCCTTTGACATATCCGTGACATTCACAGCACCATAAACCTTCCTCATCTGAAATATTTAGCTCCTTAGCAGCAGTCAAACAGCCATGCATCCTGCCTGGCACATCCACACCGTAGATCACTAATTTATCTCTTACAGCCCTCCTGGGTGCTGTGTGTGCTGAGACAACTGCATTCCCAGAAATGGGCATAAATATCTGTATTTATTTTCTCATCATACTGGCTGGGGAGTTGGGGGGAGAGAGAGGGAGAGCCAGAATAAGAATCACACAGAGAAAATGGCCTGACAAACGCTCTGGGTGCACTTCCTCCAGCGGAGTGCTCGGCATTTCTCCTCATCTGCTGTGCCACAGCTCAGAGTGGGCCGTAATTATGGATTTCCAGCTGGCATTATGGTTATTATAGATTAGATGTTCGTCTGTAAAGACTGTCAAACCAATGAAATTTTCAGGTTTTGAGTAGCCTCCAGGGCAGGGCTCTGCAAGGCTCGCTTTCCCGAGCCGTTAGTTTTATTTATAGTCCAGGACTAAACAAGGCAGGAATTAAGGGAATGCTCCTCGCTGAAGGTAATGGTATGGAAATGCTGATGTAGGTCTGTGACAGCAGACAGGAGCAATAGCCTTGAGGAAATATTGAAAGTGTGGAGCTGAGCAGAGCAAGCAGCACCTCAAGGCTGCTTTTTGTCACTCTGACAGGACAGAGCTGTAAATAATCCCCCCTACAGTCTGCACTCAATTATCAGTAATTTAGTGGCACCCAGGATATGATATGCCCAGGAAAACACAGCAGCCACCTGGAGTTCTCAGCAGAATTTCTGGGATGAGTTGCTGTCTCACCTGGTTTGGATTGCAGAGGCTTTGGTGGGTTGAAGCACAGATTAAGGCTGGAATTTTCCAGGCTGCTGTTCCGAACAGCTTTCCCACCACAGCTCCCAGGAACAACATGAAGTTTAACTGAATCAGCTAAACTTGAGCCAAGATTACAGAAAAAAAAATTCTTGTCATATACATGTGCTCTATGAAAGTTCCCCTTTTATGGCAAACAGAACTTGCAGATCAACATGGGTTTGATGCTGGCCACAGAGAGAAAAAAAAAAAAAAAAGAGCGGGTAAATGTGATTTTTATCAAGAGGGACTTTTTATCAGGGCGTGTGGCCACAGGACAAGGAGCAATGGTTTTAAGATAAAGGAGGGGAAATTCAGGCTAAATATTCAAGAAATTCAGGAAGGAATTGTTCCCTGTGAGGGTGGGGATGCCCTGGCGCAGGCTGCCCAGAGAAGCTGTGGCTGCCCCATCCCTGGAGTGTCCAAGGCCAGTTTGGATGGAATTTGGAGCAACCCGGACCAGTGGAAGATGTTCCTGCCCACAGCAGGGGGTGGAATGGGATGATCTCCCAGGCCAGCCCATCCTGGGATGCTGTGACTGGGTCACCCCTGGCCAGTGCCAGGACCTCGGGCTGGGAGAGCACAGGGGCAGATCCCCACTGATCCATGGGGCAGCAATGTCCTGCTCTCTGTGCCTGTGGCAGCAAAATGCAGCACCCAGGCTCTGACCCTGACCCTGAGCCCCTTCCCCTCCTCCAGCATGAACAGACAATTGCTCCCCATTGCCCAGGTGTGAGGCTGTAATTACCCTCATAAAAGATGCACAAATAAACCAGCCCCAAACAAATTAATCGAGTCACACCTTACTCCTTCACAGGAGTGTTTTGCCTGTACTGGCTTAAGCACAATTATTATTTCTAATAGGTAGATCTGAATTTTGAACAGAGCTGCCATAAAAGTGCTGCCTGCTGACAAACCAAAGGTAAAGCAGGAACTGCTGCAAACCCAGCATTGAACAAACCCCCAGCTTGTTCTTATCAGATCATGGCTACAGGGACTCAAACTGATACAAAAATCAAATAAATATCTCCTAACAGCTGTTACCAACAAGTACAATGGCACCCTGAGTCTCAGACCTACATCACTGGGAAGGAAATCTTCCCACCTGAAGAGGTGTGGATGCCCAGGAGGATGCCAGCACTCACACCGAATTCTGTGAAAGCCAAGGAATCTCTGGTGAAGCCATTCAGTGATAAAATTCTTTCCACTCCTGTTTATCTATTGATTGGAAAGAGACAAAGTGAATCAGACAGCAAAATTTATATCTCCCTGAGGAGTCCCAATAGCAGGATTATATTGGATACAGGTGGACATGGCACAGCTACAATCAGGGAAAACAGATGGTTGCCTTTTCACCAATGGGAATTTAACCAGACTTTGCCTGATAGAAATAAGGAAGCAGAAAGAATCACTAACAAAACGCTTATCTTTAATTTCACCATTTGCTTTTAGGGAGAAAAAAAAGGGTGAGTCAGTGGAGAGATCCCAGCTGAAAAGTGACAGTGTTCAATAGCTTGGTAGGAAGAAAAATACACTGATCTCCTCCAGAATAGAGACCTTTAGTCCTGTTTCATGTGCAGAATACAAACAGAATTTAGTCTGTCTACAACAATATTTTACAGAGTGCAACAGTGTTTTGGTGTCTGTAGATTATCACTGACTTTCTCCTCACCATGCTGATAAAGCTTCACTTTAAGAGTCCAAAAACTAAAGAAAAAGTATATCAAAACAATCATTTAGATGATGCAGCTTGAATGAGGTGAAGTTTAGACCAGCTCTCTGTTGAAAACAGCGTAATGATGAACATCATTCTTGGTTCACTGCAAACAGCTCAGATCCAGAGGTTCAGAGGGAGTTTTGGCTACTTAGAGCCATAATTCCTGTGCAGGCACATGTGGACAGCAGCAGTTTGTTCCCATCCCTGAGAGCAGCTGGGAGTTATTCCAAAAAAAGCAGTAAATACCCTAAATACACACTACAAAACACAGAGAGAGGCAGCACTCACCTCTGGCACTAAAGACATTTCTCCCCCACCACAGTGCACTGCCTGGGTGTTTTCCTTCCTGAATTTCAATCCTAAAAGGCAAAGGTATTTGTTTGGAGAGGCTGAAACTAGACAAGGACACAAAAAGCAATTTATCCCTTTTTATTCCTCATCTCACACTGAACAACTGCTGTGCAAGTCTTCTCCTTAGCCAGAGCAACATCTGCACTCTGGGGAATTCTAAGTTTACAAATAAAATGTTTGGAAATCATGCCTCAATATTTTTCGTAATAATGGCATAAAAACCTAGCAGAGGAGCTCTCTTTCTCATTTCAGTGCTTTGATGATCCTGAAGCATTTTAAAGGGCTCTTTCCTGTCTACTGCAAAGCAGAGAGAACAAAGCCTTAGCAAGTCAATTCTGGGTCAATCCAGTGCAGTAAACACCTGGGCATGGACAGATCCATGGCTTGGAATGGGATTTATTGAGGACAACTGCTGCCTTTATTTGCAGGAGATCTGGGAAGGCATTTCTGCAGCTCTTAAAGCAATTTAGTGATGTGCAGCCAGACCCCAAACTTCTCCCTGCACAAAGTTGCCAACCAGGCAAGGGGGTTACTCAGCTTGGAGGAAATCAGGCTTTGATAGATTTTTATATCTTAAAAAAAAAAAAAAACCTGAAGCAAACAATACATTCCAGAAATCTATCTTTGCCTGTTTTTTCTTATAGCATATAAGGCACCTGTACCAGCCCATCACACTTTTAATCCTCTTTAGGGCCAGGACCCAATGGATCTGTTCTTTCCAACACCAACTTTGTGGTGACAGTGAAATCAAACTGCTAATTAAGAAACAGAAAAAATAAGAAATTAGCATAGGCAGAGCAGAAAAATGCTCTGTTATATTCACAGTCAATAAAGCAGTGAAAAAATAATAAGAAAGATATATATGAGTAAAGAAAAATCAAGTTACAGAAATCAGTACCTGCTGTGGCTGCATGACACCCCCCTCACTATGGATTTTTTTATCTGTGTAACAGTTTTCCCTGCACTAGTCCAACATCCAGCTAAAACCCAATAAAAATGAAGTCTGTACATTGCTCTGCGCCAATATTTGCTTTTCCTAGGCCGTTTTGGGTTATTTTGCAGTGTGGCTCCTGCAGATTAAAACAGCTTTTGAAAAGATGCAGTTTGGGGAAACATTGGTATCACATCTCATTTAAATGCAGTCGAATTCATGCAGTGATAATTTGTATTGGCAGGACTTTGAGATAGGAAGTATTTGCCATTATAAGCTGGAATGCATTTCACCTGCTGGAATTCCAACATATGCATATTTCATGGCATGAATCAATTTCAAAGGTGTGGCATGTGTTTGTTTTATGTCTGTGAGGTGCAGGGAGGCTCCATCTTCAAGTTTTATTTACAGGACAGGAAAACTGAGATAAGGAATTCCCTTGCTGCACCATCCCTGCCGGATTCACTCAACCTCAGCGTCAGGACAGAAATGTAAAATTCTGACTGTTCTTAAAATTTGAATTTCCAGATTATTCTTTGAAGAGCACCACCATTGCACCTGCTTTGTCATTATTATTTAAAGCAGGGTTATGGTTTTGTAATGAGCTTTTTCAAAGTGGAAATGGAAGGCAGGTACAGTGCTCAGAAGACCTGATGAGACCTAATGTTCTAAGGCAGAACTTTTGTATTTAGACAAGCCCTAATGGAGCACTAAGAGAAGCCTCTTTTCCAGGAAATGCATATTATTGTTACCATTTATTAGGGCTTCTCTGAAATAACCTTCCTCTGAGAGCACTTCTAATTAGACAAAGCCAAGAGCTTAATTCACATTAACCTCAGCTCCAGCATCCTGGATAATGGGGAGAGGCAGAAGGGCACGGGCTGGATCTTTGTACAACAAAGAGAACAGAACACTTTAAAAGAGATTTCATTAGGGAGAGACGTTCCTGCCTGTGAGGCACGTCCAGGACCAGAAATGCATTACAAACTGTTAATTCTTGATACCTTTTAACACACCAGCACCTGGCTGCACACAGGCAGGGGAGGCACCCACACGGATCCCACTCCAAAACCTTCATCTTGCAGGGATAAATGTCTGAACCACTTGATGCCAGCTCTCTCCAGCTGAGGATTCTCCCCCTAAAATCTCCTGCTGGGGTTTCCAAGAGTCTCAAACAATGCAGGGTTTTGTGGTTACTTCCAAAAAGGGCAGCAAAGCCCATGGAGGTTTTGTGAGGTTTCTGAATCAGCCTCTCTCATTTAGCTGGAAATAACGGAGTTAAAATCAGCAGGATTCCTACCATATGTTGCCCAGTCCTTGAATCGAGGATTACAGGTCATGGTTTTTCTGTGAGTGGCTTGGGGGTTTAGGTGAGTGATAAAATCAAACCCCATTTTCCCAACAGCTTCACCATTTTCCTGAGCCAGGCAGGGGGGAACAATACCCTGTTGTTTGGCCATTTTGTACCAGTGTGGATGAAACTGAGAGACAGGAAAATACCTTGAAAGGCTGAAGGAGGGGCTTTCCCCACACCTTTGCAGCTCCACTGGTGCTCTGGGGGAAGAGCCTGGTCCTGCTGGATCGAGGTGCTGACCCTCAGCATCCCCATGACAACAGCTCGGATTTCCTGCCCACTGCCAGGCAGCAGAGGCAGCAGCAGCTCTGTGGCTGAGCTAATTACCTGGGGGACAGCAGGAACTGCTGAAATAGAGACTCTGCCTCTATACATCTTCATTAAAATCATCTCATACCTTTGTACTCCCAACCTGGGGAAGGCTAAAAGCTGAAATGCAAATCACGGAGCGCTCGGCATTGATTTTTTTTTATTATTTTTTTTTTTAATTTATTTTTATTTTCTCCTCACCTTTTCAATTTATTGAAAATACTTCTGATCTCACAGTGTTGGAGCTTCCAAGAGGACAGCTGGGTCACTGCTTTGGAGCAGCAGCAGGGGTGAAGCAGGCAGCACCACAAGTACAGCCCTTGGAAAATCGAATTTAAGGAGGCTGAGGAGACAGCAGCTGAATTGGGAATTCACTGATAAGATCACAGTTAAAAATTAGGAGAAGTTTAATTTAAAATCCACAGTCATTGTTTTTTTCCTGTGGTTTGGCCCAAGGACAACAAACTCCTTGGGCCAAAAGAGAGCTGGGTTTGCTGCTCTCCTTCAGTGCAAAGCCAAGGGATCACCATCAGAAGGTGTCATTTTTGACAGCCATGACCCTGTGTTTATAAATTGAAACTGTCAGGCACTTGATACTCAAGAGCATCCCTGGAAGTGTCCAAATCCAGGCTGGATGGGGCTTGGAGCAGCCTGGGACAGTGGGAGGCGTCCCTGCCATGGCAGGGGTGGCACTGGATGGGCTTCAAGGTCCCTTCCAACCCAAACCATCTGTGATTCTGTCACTACCTTCCAAAACCTCTTCACAAAAACTTCTCACTATTTCTTGGGACTTTAAACCTTAAATTTAAATGTTGCATTTCTCCCCAGTGCCAGTCAAAGCTGAGAATTTATCCCAAAGTTTGCAGCCAGCACATAAAACAAATGTGCTGAAACCTCACAGCACAAACCAACATTTGCTCTTATCATTTGAAGCCATAAATGTAACACTGATCTATTCTAGCAAGAACTGGTCAAAGCCATCAGAAATCTCTTCTTGTATCCTTGTGAAAATTCATTGAATTGAGGCAGCATGATGCTGCCCTTTAGAAATTCTTATTTAATTACTGAAGCCCATTTGAGAAGCAATACACTTCATACTTCCCCAATTACAAAGTCTGCTTCTGCCCTTAAAAATAATCTCAAGCAGAGCCAAAACTAAGCTCTGATTATAATTAAATTTCCTTTTTACATGAATGTTGGTATTTTCCTATGCATTCTGAGCTCTCTGCTGATTATTGTAGGATACTGAGAGGATACAGGGGGCTCAGAAATGAAAGGAAGAGGAAAAAAAAGAAAATATTATTTGATACTCTAAGGAATCAGGCACTTTTACAAAAATATGCTGCAAAAGTTATGGGGAAAAATGTTATTTAAAAAAAATCATGGGAGCTATCATGATATTATCACTAATTTCAGAAAGTTTAATAGATACATCTATATAGATATTAATTTTATGAGCAACTAGCAGAATCAAAGCATTGAAAAGTACAATTGCACAAACATGAACGGATAGAAAGTATTTTTTAAATTATAAAATAATAATAAAAAAAAATATTTCAAGGCATAGTGAAGCAAGAGCAAAATCAAGAGGAAAACCAGGGGGAAATGTTGGTTTTTTTGGAGGAAGATTTCAGCAACGCCAAGGCCAGAATGTTCAACCCATGATTTAATTGGTCTGATTAAAGATGTCAAGCAGGGAGTTAACACCAAGGACAGGAGGGTAAGGGCTGTCCCTGGGATGGGCTGGATCCTAATGGGAGAAGACAGATGTTTGCAGAGGCTGGGCAGTGAACCTCAAACCCAACAACTCTCCTTGAGGCATCATGGAAAACAGCCCAGGAGCAGGAAATTGAAAAAGGCAATTGTTCTCCCTGCCTGCCAGCAAAGGGAGGATAGAGAACGTGACAGCATCATTTCCAACCAGGAAAACAAAAAAAATAATCAGGAATAACATAATGATATGAGTGGGCTGCCAGCAGAGGGGACGGGAGGTGAGCAGTGGCCAGGACACCCTCAGCAGGAACAAAGCTCCTTCCACAGCCACAGGCCAGGGCAGCAGAGGGAAATTCATAAATCTGGGCCCTCCTCGTTGTTGTTGAGCTGAGAGTGCCAGGGGAGCAGCAGGGCAGGAGGGGTTTACCCAGGGGAGGCTGAGCTCAGAGCCCCTGTCAGGCACGTCCCTCGGGGGGCTCCAGGAGCCACCTGGGTGATGGAAAGGATCTGGTGACACGGATTTGGGAGGCACCACCTGCCAGCAGGGACAAGGTCAGGGATCAGGGGTATTTTTAAATGCAGTTCTTTCACAAAAGGCAGAGGTTAAGGATGTATTTAAATATATAAACATATATACACACGTTCATACATGTTTACAGTGCTGGAAAGAGATCCAGCAAATCTGGATCAAGGAGATAACAAGGCAGAGCTGTGTGATTATTTTAGCTCAGAGGGGACTGAGGGAAGCTGTGACAACAATCCCCAGGTACCTCCTGCATTGCAGGGAGGGAATTACCCACTGTCTGTGTCCAGGAAAACTTTGGGGACCTCAAACTGCTGGAAGGGAAATTCTAATTAGACACCAGAAGAAGCTTTTTTTTTTTTTTTTTTTAATCATAAGTCTAGAAGAAATAATTTGAGGAATTAATGAAGATTCCATTACATTATGAAGTTTTTTGATATGTTAGAATAACTTTTAATGGCCCAGGACTGCCTCCTGAGAGCCACTTTTGCTCTGTGGCCAACATCCAGAGGATGAGGAGCAACTCACCCAAGGTAACCTGAACAAGCAGCGTGAGAGAGAAGTTCATACCTAGCAATGAAGAAATGGGGGAAAATAAGTAAAAATATAAATTCTAAGAACTGATGTTGAGAAGTGTAAGTTGCTGTTGCAGGTAAAAGGCACAACACCCAGAAAATGTGGCTGTACCTCAGTATAAAAGTCAGAAAGGTGGGAAAATTTATTCAGGAATGGACAGTAATGGTCACAGCCCCGATTGCTTCCAGACACTAAAATTTCATTATTGCTCTGGCAAGATTTGATTTCCAAAGCAGTAAAATTCAAGATTTTCTTGCCCTGACAAGCATTTTGTAGCCAAGTTACCAGGCTGTGAAGGAAGAACCTGGGAAGGTTCTCCTATCCAAGCTCACGCTCAGGATGCTTTGATTTGAGCACTGAACTCCAAACTTTTCTCCCCAGCTTGTGCAAACACCAGTTCCTGGATGAGAGGTTACACAAGGCTTCCCCTCTCCTTTAAAGCAATTTCAAAGAGGTTTTTTTAGTATCACATTTATTGGCAATTGCCACCCATTTTCAGTGTCCAGCTGCACAGTTAAACCTTGCCTTTTAAAGCCTGCAGGGAGCATCCCAAGTGGAAAACTCAGACTTTGCAGGACCTGCCTGTGGAAACAGAGCACATCACCCAGTTCTGGCTGAGCTCTGGGTGTGGTGGCACTGCCAGAAGTGACCTTTGATAAAATCCAGCTCTGGGTCTAACAGTGGGTGGTGTTGAACATGCCCAACTCAATAGATGGACAACAGGCAGTGCTCTGTTCAAGAAAATCAGCATCTAAAATTGGAATATTAAATAGCACAGGGGAAAATAAAACACAGGGCAGGGAATATGAAAGGCCAATAGACCAGTGAGAGTGAAAAATGCACATTTGCTGCCCAGAAAACACAAGTTTCACAGGTACCTGCCCTAGATGTATTTATCATCTTCACAGCCATGGTTCCAGATACTAAAAAGCAAAAATAGCTTTAGTAATAAAAAACACAGGCCACAGGGCAAGAAAATAGGTTTAAATCTAGATACTAAGAACTCTAAACCTCTGAGGGAAATAAATCTGTAATCTAAATCACATCCATTTATAGATGGGAGACAGATTTGCTCTATAGAAGGAGCTGATTCATCTAAATAAACCACCAGGCTTGTATTTACAGCTCTACTGAGATGACTCTGTTCTCCTTCACGTGGGTATTACTTTATTACCAGCTTTCTTGGAGCAATATTTCATTTCAGAAAAATGAACTGAAAGTCCAACATTTCATGTCAAACCCAGGAAGCTCATTCCAGCCAGGATTAGCTGTGGTATTTAAGCATCTCTTCCCAAACCACCATGAAGCAACATCTTGCCTTGCTCCCCTGTGAATTGTGGGGTCATGGAATGGTTTGGGTTGGGAGGGACTTTAAAGATCTCCCAGGGCCACTCCTGCCATGGGCAGGGACACCTCCCACTGTCCCAGGGTGCTCCAAGCCCTGTCCAGCCCTGGGCACTGCCAGGGATCCAGGGGCAGCCACAGCTGCTCTGGGAATTCTATTCCAGGACCTCCCCACCCTCCCAGGGAACAATTCCTGTCCAATCTCCCATCCAGCTCTGCCCTCTGGCAGTGGGAGCCATTCCCTGTGTCCTGTCCCTCCATCCCTTGTCCCCAGTCCCTCCCCAGCTCTCCTGGAGCCCCTTCAGGCCCTGCCAGGGGCTCTGAGCTCTCCCTGGAGCCTTCTCCTCTCCAGGTGAGCACTCCCAGCTCTCCCAGCCTGGCTCCAGCCCTGGGATCCCCATTCATGACACAACAACGTTGACTCCTCATCATCAGAGTTTAAAATCATCTTTTCTTAAAGTTTTAAGGGACTTATTCAAGAACCATTTGTTTCTCTGGCCTGAGAGTGCTCTGTGCAGAAGGTAGCAGATTCCCAGGGGTGCTCTCAGCCAGGTGGGCACAGATGCTTTGGGAGAAAACTCCAGCCTCCATTTTTTCCCTGTTTTACAGAGATCATGGCACTGCTGCCAGGCTGCTGATGCCTTGGGGAGGCTGACCTGGAAGAGAGACTGGACAGAGCTGGAGAATAAAGTAGAGATTTATTGAAAAGCCTTTAGGGTACACCTTGGGCAGGACAAGAGCCTGGCCAGGGCTACACCCAAGGTGGACCCAAAATAGTCAAAAAATTAACCCAAAACGGTCACAAAATNTGAAAGATAAAACTCAAGGCATCAGTGCCAGCATCCCTTTGCACCAAAACCATGGAAAAGCTGCAATGCCCCGTCCCTGCACGCCAGGATTGCATCTCAGAGAGGGGACAGGAGCCGGAGCAGCCTGGGGGGAGCATCCCCAGCCTGGTGCGAGCGTTCCCAGCCTGGTGAGAGCCTTCCCCACCCGGCCGGGAGCGTTCCCGGCCCGCTGGGAGCGCTCCCGGCAGCCGCCGCTCCTCATTGGGATGCGCCTCCCGGAGCATCGCTGCAGCCCGGCACGACAAGCAGGAGGTGCCCTGCATTCCGAGAGGGAGCGCAGCCCCCGGGCACGGCAGATGCCTGTTTCAGGACAGGGATATCCCCAGGGACACGGAAAGCTGGAAGGAAAGGGGGGTGTTATAGCCAGCAGCCAAGCGAGGCTGGCGCTCCTCAGGGGTCACCCCGAGCGCCCCGAGCCCGGGTTTGTGCGTGCTGGGGCTGCTCCTGGAGCACAGGGCGCACCAGCACCTGGAGAGGCTCTGGAATGCAGAACCTTCCTCAGAACTGAACCCCGCTCGGGCAGGGGAGGCTGGAGGGCTCCAGCTGCAGCGCCAATTCCACTGGAACCGGGGGGAAGCAAACTACCCACACTCCAGGGAGAGCCAAAAAACATCACAGAGAAGCTGTGGCTGCTCCTGGATCCCTGAGTGTCCAAGGTTGGACGGGGCTTGGAGCAGCCTGGGACAGTGGAAGGTGTCCCTGCCGTGGCAGGGGTGGCACTGGATGAGCTTTAAAGTCCCTTTGAACCCAATCCAGTCCATGATTTATGATTATGAGATAATTTCCCATTGTTTCTTTTCACCCCCTGACATCTCTGAAATCCTTTCCAGTGACACACTTTCAAACTATTTTTTTTCCCCCATGGGAAGGCAGAAAGATCAGTTTGTCTTTTTCCCTTCCCTGCTCCAAGACAGAATTGCCCAGGATCCAGCCTCAGCTTTGCCTCTGCCCCTGCTGCAAGCTTCCAGCTCCATTTGCAGGAACATCAGTTCATTATCAGGGGAGATGAAGGGGCACCGCTGAGCTTCATTAGGATGGAGAGAAGAATGGGATTTCAGATCTCTGGGAAGAAATCAGCAATCTTCTGGGTGCACAGCTGATGCTGAATGCCCCCGATCCTCCACACCTGTGAACAGAACAAAGAAATCACCAATTATCTCCAGGTTTTGCCTCAGAATGGGATTCAGGAACAAATAGCTCACACAGCTGAAGGTCTGCCTTGCTTATTATTTTCCTCATTTGCAACTAAACACATTTTGGTTGGCTCTATAAAGAGTTGTTATTTGTTTTGTGTCAAGAGCCAGGGTCCTGCTGTACTGTTATTCGTTGCATAAACGCACATTTCTTCCAGCAGAATCCTGCTCCTACTCCAGCACATCTTATTCTCTGGCTTTCACATTCCTCTACCAAAGAAGAAGGCAGCTGCAGAGAGGTTTGTGGCTTGCAACACTTGTGCTTGTGTATCTCAGCTCATCAATCACGCTTGTTTCCTTCCCCACACTCTGTGCCTTTCTCATGTGATGTGGCTGCATTAAACATTATTTGTTTTATAATCAGGTGAATGAGAGGCAGCAAAGCTGCTGTGTTTGAAGGCTCTGGCTCATACACTCAGAAGGAAATTAGAATTATCAAGAAGCTGGAGCATCAGCACTGGCAGACCTCCATTCTGCAAGGGCCTCCAAAGGAGAATATTCTCCTGGGAATAGCAGGCAGGAGCTGTGCAGCCACTGAGATCCAGTAAAAATCCCCTGTGGAATCCAGAGCTTGATGCAGGAGGCTGAGGAGGGAATATCATGGGCTGTTGTGCACAGGAGTGAACAGGGAGGCTCTGAACCACCCAATATTTCCTGGGTGTGCTGTGAGGAGCTCTCAAGGAGCTGGTGGGTCAGAGGAAATGTCGTGTTCTGCAGGGGCTGGGATCTCTGCAGCATTCCTGGGGCTGGCAGGGGTCAGTAACTGGGTGCAGACAAGGAATAAAGCTGGAATCAAAGGAATCAAACAGGGTTTGCCATGTACCTTTCCTGGATCACATTCTGGGGTCCAGAAGAGACAGAGGTTTCACCTCATGAAATATCCCATTTCTCAGGAAATGAGTGGATGACATCTTTCATCTGTTATATAAATGCAACCATTTTTTTACAGTGGTAATAATATATAATTTTGTTTTTCTTTTAATTCCACCTTCAATTATGTGTAATTTCACCCGGCTTATTTTCCAAACTCCATCTTCTCTTCAAGCTGATTTATCAGGTGAAATCACAGCCACCCTCCAACTGATGCAGTAATTCACTCTGATGGGTGACACACACACTGGTGAAAAAATATTGGCACAATACACAAAGTCATCTTAATAAATCATGGTAAATTAGTAGGGAGAACTCATTTTCAAGCTTTTAGCATAGCAATTAAGATGAGATGAGAGTGGAAAGCAAGAGCTCAGGGCCAGGTTGGATGGAGCTCTGAACAACCTGCTCTGGTGGAAGGTGTCCCTGTCCATGGGAGGGGTGAAATGAGGTGATATTTAAGTCCTTTCCAACCCAAAACATCCTGTGATTCTGTGAAACTCCTTGGGAAAGCCTGAAAAACAATTCTTGTAAAGGAGACTCTCTCCACATTAATATCACTGGCTGCACCTGAAATAAAAGCATTTGAGGAAGAGCTACATGCAGCTAATAAAGCAATTCAAGCAATTGATCCATGCAGAAGCAGGCAGATAATTTTACAAGATATTAAACTTCACCTGCAGGCTGGTGGCAAGGCCATTAAGGAATTTCCCTGTGCTGAACTGCATTTAGTGGGAATTAGACCTGGAGATGTTGGATCCTGTGAGCTCCCCAGCGCTTGTGCTTCAGTTCCAGGCTGCTCACATGCTGAAGTGTGTTCTGGAGGGGTTTTTGCATGTTTTGGGTGGCTTTGTAGGGAGCAAGGACATGAACCTGGCAATGCCCTGGGAAGTGGGTGCTCCATCCTGGGAGGAGTCCAGCAGCACCAACACCCCAAGGTGTGGGAGCTCCTCTGTTCCAGAATGGACCAAGAAGGGATCCAGTGAGGGGAAACACTGCCCTGCCATGCAGGACACAGCTTCTGGAGCTGGGATAAAGAGGGAATGTCTGGGAACCACCACTTCAAGCCACTCCTGATTAATCCCATTCCCATTTCATGGTAAATGCAGCTCTGCAGAGATTTCTCCTCATTGACCTCAATTTTGTCCATTTCCCTCAGCACAGCAAACCTGGCAGCAGTGTTTACAAACACACTTCACATTCCCCCACAAATTCACAGTTTTTCTCTGTATGATCACGACAGGTTCAAAATGCACAACTTTCCACTTAAAACCCAAATGCCTGTGTAATTTTTTGCTCTGCAGCCTGTATGGAAAGACAAATAAGGAGGGTTTGAAGCCTGATTGTTGCTCTAGGACTCAAATCTGCAAGGCTGTGAGAGGCATTTATGAGAAGTGGTGTTTCATGAGCTTGGTAATTTGCAGTTTGTTACAAAGACAAATTCGTCTCTGACTAAATTGTATTGTAAGTCAGGCTCCTCAGGGAACATCTGACTAAAAGGTGATGTTAAAGTAATTTCCATAACACCAAACTATGAGACAAATTATAAACTTCATAGGGGAGAAAAGTGGGGGAAAGGAGCAGGAGCTGAAATGGAACAAATTTCTTCATGGTGGTGCTCAGAATGGGGAGAGCTCAGATAATGCTGTGAAAACTGCAGTGCTAAAGCTGCTTGAAAACAAGCACAGCCTTGGGCTTTCAGCTGTTTGACAGTGACTGACTTCATCCTTGAAATCCTTTTTCAAACCATCCAGACACCCTGCAAAGCCTTCTTCAGGGAGGAGGCTCCTGGCAGGGACAGCAGCTCCCACTGCTTGGGAATCTCCCTGCACGGGGTCCAGCCCCCAAAGCTTTCTCACCATGAACAAGGCAAAAAGCAAACCTCACAAATCTCAGCTGCTCAGTAAGGACTGAACCTGCAAGGGCTCCAGCAGCCATGACTGCTCCTGAGTCATGGGATGTTCTGAGGGGAAGGAGCATTTGATCCAGTGCAGCATTGCTCTGCAGCTGTCATCCAAAAAGGGAACCACAGCGGTGAGCGCAGCCCACACCTGACACAGGGAGAGCTGGTTTAGAATCCCAGGGTGGTTTGGGTTGGGAGGGACCTTAAAGATCACCCAGTGCCAGGGCAGAGACACATTCCACTGTCCCAGGCTGCTCCAAGCCCTGTCCAGCCTGGCCTTGGACACTTCCAGGGATCCAGGGGCAGCCACAGCTTCTCTGGGAATGCCAGCCCAGCTCCTCCCCACCCTCTCAGCCAAAAATTCCTTCCCAATATCCCATCCATCCCTGCCCTCTGGCAGTGGGAGCCATTCCCTGTGTCCTGTCCCTCCAGCCCTTGTCCCCAGTCCCTCTCCAGCTCTCCTGGAGCCCCTTTAGGCCCTGGCAGGGGCTCTGAGCTCTCCTGGAGCCTTCTCCTCTCCAGGTGAGCACCCCCAGCTCTCCCAGCCTGGCTCCAGAGCAGAGGGGCTCCAGCTCCAGGAGCATCTCCGTGGCCTCCTCTGGACTCATTCCAGCAGCTCCAGGTCTCTGTGCTGCCTGGAGACCAGATCTGGAGGCAGCAGCACAGGTGGGTCTCACCTGAGCAGAGCAGAGGGGCAGAATCCCCTCCCTCCCCTGCTGCCCACGCTGCTTTGGACTTGAAGAGGAAAACCAGAACTTGTCAACCTTGGAATTTCCAATCAGGGCATTTGTCAAGGCAGTTGCACCAACTCCAGCACAGAGATCCCATCTATTAACAGTCCTCACTTGGCAGATTTGTGCATTTGAATATTTGAAAATCACTGCTGTGCTTGTTTTCCTTAATGAGAGAGAGGGGGGCTCTTACAGGAGACTGAAGGAGCTCGGTGTGTCCAGCCTGGCTGTGACAAACAAGGGGGTGACAAAGTGTGGCAGTCATTGAAGGCAGCCAACACAAACAGAAAGAAACCCTGTTTAGTGTAGTACAATGATTATAAATGTAAGGAAAGGTATGCAGCAAGGATGAGGGCAATTTATCCTGAATATTAGAAACAGCTCGAACAGTGAGGCTGAATTCATGTTCTGTGCCAGGGGAAAAGACTAAATGACATGAGAGAGTTCCTTTTCCTCCTGTAATTCCCATCACCTCATGATTCAGTGATAAATTCCCTTCCCTCCTCTGCATTTCATTCAGGTCATGCACAGACACAGCGGCAGAACAAACCTCCAATGCCACTGAAGTCTCTGATGCTGTGAGCAACAAAATACAGAGTCTTCCCCAAAAGTTAATAATCTCTCACTTTGCTCCAACATCAATCGGATATTTTCTTGCTGTTTTTAATTTCTATTTTCTTCTTACAGTTGCCACTGGACAGCTGTACCACTGACAAGCTGCTCTAATAAGAATTGCATACCTAAATTATTCAGGACCCATTTATATTTATCTATATAACTGTACCAGTACTGGACTTTTACCTGACTACATTTTCCCCACACCCTTTATTACCCAAAAATATAAATGAATGCCATCATAGCCTCTGTAAGCCCAGGAAAGACTTGCCAAAAAACTTCTGTGTTTACAAATAATACAAGAAAAAAGGGCAAGAAAATGACTAAATTTGTCTTCTGCTGCTCACTAAACTAAAATTGTATTTACCAAGGAGCCAAACCAGCTTCAACTGCACCCACGCCATCAGTTCTTAAAGACCCTAAAATCATCTGTATTATTATCATATTTTAAAACACCCATCTACTGTTTTTAATTCATAAACAAAATTGAAATAATAATTACTGTCAGATTTTAAATCTAGACAGAGAGAGCTTTGAAGTTGGCACAAAGGGGTTCAGACACAGAAGACCAGTCCTGATCTCAGTGTAAGCCAAGATTTCAAAATGGTGCAATAAGATCAGTATTGGAAAAAAAAAAAAAAAAAAAAAAAGGAGGCACATAAATATTTAGAATTTTAGACAGAACTGACAGTTCTGGAGCTGTTCCTGACTTTGAGGGATGAGTTTATCCCCCTGCAAGGGACGGAGCAGATCTGCCACTGCTCACTGTAATCTACAGCTGTAGTGACAAGAGGGAATTTCACCCATTCTGTTCAGCTCAAAAAGGGGCAACTCCAGCACTTTCCAGTTCCCTGGGGAACACACAGTGGTTGTTGCCGTGGGACAATCACTCCAAAAGGCATCAATTATTTCCAGTTCTGCCAAAAGGGGTCGGGTTTTGTTTGGAGCTTTGGACACAAACTCGTTCCACTGAGCAGCTGTGGATTGCAGCGAGTTTTGCTCCATCCTGATCTGGTGAAAGGAAACTTCTCTGTCTCTTCAGGAATGTCCTAAGGATTATCCTTCTGCACACATTCAGCCTCAGTTTCTGCAGTTCTTCTTTACCAGCAATTTTCACTGTACTTGCTTTGGGCAGAGGACAAGGGGGGCAGTGGGGAGTGAAGTCAGGAACACAATCTCAGCTCTTCAGGACAGGTTCCTGGCTGTGCTCTTAAATGCTGACTCATTTTTCTGCTCAATAACAAGGGGAAATAAAGGGAAATTCAGTTCCATAATACTTGTCCGGAAGAATCACAGCTAATTCTTATATCAACCCCATGAATATTTTCTTACTGCTGTTTCTGCCAGCCTGTATTTTACATTATCATGTTCGTTTAGGCTGCAAATTATATATTTGAAGAATAACTTTTTTCACTCATAACACTGAAGATCTCTGCTTTATAAAATGTAGATGCACCCTGATTTTTTAAGGTGCTGAGCAGTCCCTGCTAAATGCTTTGCTCTCAGTAAGAGCAGAGGGAAGAACTCAGAGTTAGAAGGAAACAAATCAAAATAATTTTTCTCATCACAATGTGTAAAAATCTTCAAGATGAATCGGGAGTTTTCTTCTGCTAGAGATGTTTTAATTCAGATTTAAGGAAAGAAAAACCAATGCCTAAAATTTAATTGTTTTTAAAAAAGGATAAAACTTTCTTTTGCAAATGTTGAGCTAAGTAATCTTGATTTTTTAATAATTTTCTCCCCATATACACTCTTCTATTTTTCTAGTTAACGACAAGCTTTGATCCATTTTTAGAGCTAGATGCAATCTGTCCAAAGTGACAGTTTTTATTCCAAAAGGATTCTGTGCTGAAGAAGCTCACTTAGCTCTGCACCAGAGTGGAGCTTCAATTGGTCCCTGCATTAATCATATCAGCACTCCCCCAGGTCCCAGCCCCCTTCCAAGCAATTTACAATTTACAGGACCTCTGCAGGGGGATGAAGGGAATTGCTGCTGTCTTACAGCACCACGTGCACACACAAAATAAGTTTATTTTTAAAAATTAGAAATGGTGCTTGAGGATTTGCTCCACTTGCCCCGCCCCAGCCCTGGCTCCAGCAGCCAAATCTGTCACTCAGAAAGTGAGAAAAGCTCAGACATCCCCCCTGCCACACCCCTAAAATAAATAAAAAAATCAATTACAGCACTCAAGGAGGGAAGAAGCAGATTCCTGGCCCCAACCAGTGCCCAGCTGAGGCATGTGATGGGTTCAGTGAAAACATTTGCAGTGGCTCAGCAGCCTTTAAACCTCCCTTAGGTTTAGATAAGCCCCAGGTATTTATAGACTTGATCTCATTTCCTGTCCCCGGTGAGTTACACAATGTCTCCCAAGGACTCACATTCCACCTGAAGGCCCCTGGGGCTCTCTGTCCCTGCCAGGTGTCCAGCAGGACACGGAATTCTCCCTGGAAGAGGAGGATGTGGAATTCTCCCTGGAAGAGGAGGATGTCCCTGTGCCAACACAGCCGTGGGCATCTCCCAGCCACCACAGCTCCATCCCACAATGCCATCAGCTCCTGGCCCCAGCAGTTCTCTCTTTAGCTCTCCCAAATATTGAAAGGGAGATTCATAATCTCTCTTCTGACCTTGAATAGATTTTGAATGAGCCAAAGACTTAATCTCTCATCACAAAAAGATTAATCAATGCCCCTGATCTCCTTAGCAGCACTCCTCTGGTTCCAATTCCAATCCCGTTGAGCAGGGCAAGCCTGAAGCACACATCCACTTCTGCAGCTCATCCTGCCACATTTTATGCCATCAGAGTCATAAAACACTTCCCTAACTCTGCTGAGGATGCTTCATCTGCTCTGCTTCAGAAGAACACCACGGGAAGCTTTCTCACAGCTCTCACATCAGTGACCACAATGGTTCTTTGGTCAATGCATCCCTGAGATGTTCTGTGGGTGTGGGAGAAAATCAGCCACTCTTCCAGCATGGGACTCTCCAAGTCTCATCTTGAGGTGCACTGTGGCCAGGCTGCTTGGAAGTGTTACTTAGGAGTGCCTGTAGTAAAGAGAAAAATAGAGTAATTGTTAATTATTACATATTGGGGCAATGGTTTGCCAAGATAGGCACCACAGTTTCATTTTTGTGCTCAATAAACAGCCCTTGAGCCTTGCTTAGGCAAACCCAAACAACCTGGAGCAGTGCAAGCACAGGGTGCCCAGAGAGGTTGTGGATTCCCATCCCTGGCAGTGCCCAGGACCAGGCTGGACAGAGTTTGGAGCAGCCTGGGACAGTGGGAGTGTCCCTGCCATGGCAGGGGTGGCACTGGATGGGCTTTGTGGCCCCTCTCAACCCAAACCATTCTGGGAGTCTCTGATTCTCTATTTAACCCCAAATACAGGACAGCCCCAAACTTCTTAAATCCAAGCTTCAGCAGTGCTTAACAAAATTTTCTTTTATCCCCTCTGTCACCACCTCCTCCTCTCACTTCCCTCTTTGGCCATTCCACACTTCTTTGGTCAACTGAGCTCTATTACAAAACATAATTTTCAATTTAATTTGTCCAGAATAATTGCTGCCACCTCCCTCAAAAGGCCTGGGAAGCAAAAGCTGTGTTGTTCCAACAGAGCCAATTTGTCCTGCTCTCAGGCAGGGATTAGGAAGAGCTGGAATATTTGGCCAGACCACAGCTGGAAGTCAGAGGTCAGTGTGCTCCCCTCTCACCACCACACATCAAGGGAATTAAAAAAAAAAATAAAATTATTAAATGTGATACGTTTATTTTATGTGCATTAATGAATTATTTACTTATTACTTTTATTAAATGTGATCATTTTATTAAATATGTATTACTTTTGCATGATTTTTCTGTGACATTCTGTCCCAACAGTCACTGAAACCAAACAAGAGGACTTTTCCCCCTTACAGAGGCAGCTTGGTCTATAGAGACAGAATTCAACAGTTTAGACAAAAGAAACCTGGTTTCTCTTTACATTTTACCAGTGATTTGGGGCAAAACTCTTTCTGTTTTGAACTCCAAGCTCTTTCACCCCCAATCTGCCTCATATCTCTGCACAGAATTATGCAGGACATGACCCCACTCTGAAATGAAAACTTTCTGTGTTACAGTACAATAAATAATCTTGTGTTTCTGGAATAAATTTGAAATTATTCCTCCTAGGAATAATTTTTCATAAAGATTACAGCTTCTACTGTGGCCTTAAAATAAAGAAAGATGTGAAAGGATGTTGTTGAAATGACTGAAATCTTTAGGAAAAAACCCACAAAGTTCAGAAATTCTATCTATCAGGTAAATAAAACTTATTTAAGCATATAGAGAGGGTGGGTAAGATCCCTTTTTGGGTTTCCATTCCTCCCTCTGGCAAAAGGGAGCTGAAACATCACAGAGCACCTGGAATAAAGCAGCATTTTCTGGCAGGAGGATTTGTGCCCAGGCACAGCTGCCAGGAGAGGAAGGAGCAGTTTAAGGTACCTGAGCATTTTCCTGCTTCAGGAAGAAAACATTTAGCTGACACATGAGTGAAACAGTTAATATTTTCCCCTTCCACAGAACCATTTTCTACAAATTATGACAATTTTCCTCCAGTATTTGCTTCTCTGATTTTCTCCTGGCAATATAATCCATGCAGAAAATTATCCGAGCTCTTTAGCTAAGAAGACACTGACTTATTTATTTTACCTCAATTCTGAAATATTTAGAGGGTACCATCTAATTCTGGAGTGTTCCCACACTGTGAGTGATTTGCCTTTGCTCACATTAAGTGTTTCTCATTGCAAACACTGTAGAATTCTAAAATGTGACATTCCCTGCCTGCAAAGCTTTCCTTTGTGCTTGGGTAATGTAATAATAATAATAATTAATAATAATAACAATAATAGTAGTAGTAATAGTAGTTGTTGTTGTTAAGCAATGTAGCTGAAATCAGGGCCCTGTTGAGTGTAGTCCTTGCATGAGGAACAGGGAGGTTGAGGCACAGAAAATCCAGTGCCACACTGGGTAAAAGGAAAATTTCAAACCTTATTTTACTACTTAATTACCTAAATTCCAGCACTGTCCTTCTAGATTTCATGCTCCATTCCCCAAAGTGTGAGTCCTTGTGTCCAGTTTTAAGTTATTTCACTGAGATAAATCAGCCTAAAAGCAGCTTTTTACCATGGAGACTGAAAGAGAATTGTAGGTGTATCATGTGTGAGAGATGTAGATTGAGTGTTGGCTTTTCCAGCTCTAATAGCTCAGGGATAAAATTCATACAAAATGATCTCTCTGCTGCTAATTCAGCTACAAAAATGTGAGGGATAAAACAGCTTTTACACCTCCCTTGCTCCATGGGAAGGGGGATTTCAACAAAGCAGTGCCAGCCTTGCAGTGAGAAGGGCAGCAATATCATCCCAACAGTAGGACCCAGAGATAATATATATAAAACCAAAAATTCTTACTCAGCTTCCACTGTAGTGAGTGACCCCACGTTTATGGATTAATATGGAAACATCTTGAGACATTATTTAAAGGTTTAACTAATTTGTAATCATCATCCCCTGGCCCCCCACCAAAAAAAAACAAACCCAAAACCCACAAGACTAACACTCACCACTTGGGATAGTTTTCAGAGGTCAAGAAAATAAATGTTAAGTCTGTGTTTTTCATTAATTTCTACCACATAATTCTCCTCCAAATGGATTTTGGAAAGAGAGAAGTAACAAGTCTTGCCTGCAAGGCGCACAAGCAGCAGGAGGTACAGGTTTTGAATTGGCTTTTAAGGAGTCAGAAAACCCACAAAGCTGCCAGCTGGTAAAATTTAGTTCCAGCTCCTCTATTTGGAGAGACAGACAATCTAGAGATGAACAGAAGCAACAGCAGTTTGCAGCTGAACCGTTCCTAGCAAAATCCATTTACTTTAGGCATTTTTGATGATGAACTTTTCCACTTGCTCCTGAAGTTGGGCTCGGAGGACAGTGACTGATAGCTTGGGGAAGAGCTGAAATTGGAGCTGGCAGTCTGAGCACAGAACACAGCCCAGTGGCTGCTGCAGTGGAAATGAACGTGTGTGGAGGTGTTCCTGTGCAAACCAGGGCCATCCATTCTCAGCAGCCTCAGAGGCTGCAGCAGAAGGCTTTGGGAACAAAGTCTCCACTGGAAGTTCTCCCCTGAGCTGAGGCTGAGGGCAGAGCAGGGGCACAGGGCAGCCCACCTGCCCCAAACCCACCCCAGAGCTTTACTGGGAGATAAATTCACAGCCCGTAGAAATAAAGGATGATTTTGTACCAAGTTCATTAAATAAAGTGCCAGGAGGGTTTTTTGCACCTGATCCTTCTCTATCACTTTGGATTGCAGCCCACATAAGGTGGAGGAGGATGTGGGTGCTGCTGGTTTTGGCCCAAGAACGGGGCAAACAAAGCAACACCAGCTCACACTGGGAGCTTTTGCTCTCCTCCCTGCTGGAGACAGCACAAGGACAGCAGGAATGTCCCCCTGGGCTGCACATCCTTGTGAGGCAAGCCCTGGGACAAGGTTACACATCACACCCGACACCTCAGGAAATGAGAATTGGCCAAGGAGCAGCTTTGATCCTTAATTCCTGCAGCCTGGCTTTGTAATTCCTGTCTGACAGACAGGGTACAAGGGCTGCTCCCACACCTCAGCTCTGCTCTCCTCATGCATTACTCTGCTAATGCAAGCTGCTGCCTTCTATTGGCAGGGAATTAGAGAACCATTATTGCATGTTCATGAGAAAAAGCTCCAGATAGCAAGAGGTCAACAGGTTGAACTTCACTCTCTTTGGCACCGTCAGCAGTTGGTATTGCTTGTATTTCATGATTAAAAAGTCTCTCCTTGTGCTGGAAGGAAAAAAAAAACCAACCCCATACTTTGCTTTTATGTCTTGGTAATGCAGACATTTGGTTTTGAAAAGAAGAGCTCAGTTCTCATTCAAATAAAAAATACCGACTTGCACAAGGTGTTACTGTTAAACGTTTGCTTTGGGTTTTATATTTAAAGTAATGTAAAAAAGGCAGGTAAAATTCAGCTGCAATTACGTTTTCTTTGCCCCTTACACTCTGTAATTCTTACTGAATAGAAATAAGGTGGGATTTTTTTTTTTCTTCCCATTACCTGCAGCAACCACGGCTCTTTGTGGGGCTTCAGAGTGCATTAAATCTGTGTCTGACAAGACTCTACTCGGGCTCCCTAAATACTGGGGCTGGGCTAAGGGATCACAGGGGAATTTTACCTAGTTGTGGCTTTTGCAGAGATTGCCCAGATCCAGAGGACTGAGTGAGTCCCCGCCCCTGCAGGTGTCCAAGGAGGGCCTGGAGGTGGCACTCAGTGCCCTGTGCTGCTGGGGATCACTCAAAGATTGAATCCAAGCTTGGAGGGTTTTTTCCAACCTCATCACCTCTGTGATTCTGAGAGTTTTGTTCTTAACCTTCCCAGGCAATATTTATTATCCTTACTGCAGTACAGCCTCAGAAGGAATTCCTGCTCTCCCATTCCAAACCACTTCAGAAACTTCTGTTTGTCACTCATTAAGCAGCTGTAGAGAACCACACAGAATTATTAATACCACACGGCTGTGCAAACAGCAGGGAAAAAAATGGTTACCACATTTTCCTCAACAAGCAAGGCAAAATCCTTCCAATTAACATTTTAGTTAGGAAATTCACTCACCATGAAAGTGTCTGCGTTTTCTTAAAGGTTGTAGCTCAGTCTTTTAATTTTTTTTCACAGCATTTTTCACTGTGGCTCTATTGGAGATTAGATACCCAGCAGCAAGAAGGGAGACTAAGTGAATTATACTTTTAGCTCATACTTTATTCTCTTTACTTTAAAACTTCAGGAACTCAGGCATCTATTTCACCCATCATTTATCCTTGGAGACTAAGGCAGCTTCAGGGAAAAAAGCAATTACCTACTATGGAAAGTCTAGGAGTTACAATTATGAAGTAATAAAATGTCAAAGACACGTCTAATTTAGATATAGGGTTTTATACTTTATAGCTTAGTGAAATAGTACAAAATATTCTCTGAATTTTTTCTATCCATCAGGTGAAATTGCTCCTTTGACTGTGATACCAAATGCAAATTCACCAGTGTTTATACAGCAGATCTGAGCGTGCATTAGAAATCAGCAATTGAAAATCTATTTTGCTTACCTTGTCACCAATAATGGAATTACAGCACTAAAAACCACTTTTCCTTCTTGGATACACTAAGCAGAACACTTCTGTCTCTAGAGTGGGAAGAACTCAACTTCTCTTCCTCTTGGTTCTTGGAGGAATGGAATGTGAGTTCCCCTCAGAGCTTGAAGTGTCACCGACAAAAACAACTCAACCTCCTCCCATGGCCACCTCTGGTTACTGCTCAACAAAGGAATCCTCATGATCTATAAACCTTTAATAACAAGAAACAAATTCCACAGGAACAGCAATAGCAAAGTGTAACCAAATTTTCACTGAAGTTGTCTGAGCAAAGTGATCTTTACCCAAGGACACAATGCTCTCTGGGATGGTCAGCTCCTGAACTGCCAGTTCTGGCTGCTGCGCCGCCAGGGAAAGCTTTCTGATCCTTACAGGGTGATAAGCAGCACTGCAAGGTGGCAGGGACAGGGAAGAGATAAAACCCTTTATCCTGAATCACAGACTCTGATAGTGCCCGAGTGTGGCAGTGCAGCCCAAATTCACAGCCTTGCACCTCAAGCGCTGCTGAGCTCCACTCCTGACCCTTAAATGAACATTAAAGCCATGAACTTGCCCAAATCTGGCAAAAATGATGGTGAGGAAGCCGTGCTGAAGTGGGGAAAGAGATCCCAGGTGATCAGCAAGGAGTCATCCCTGGTGCTGTCCCCTGCACTGCAGGAGTCCTTGGTGACACTGCTGCCTCAGCCCCTGCTGCTTCCCAGCTGTCCCAGCAGCCAGGCCTGGATGGGGCAAGGTGCAAAAGAAGTCAGGGAGAAAAATGCTCAGACAACCCAGCAAGCAAAGCTGGGGGAAGCCTCCTGCATTATCTCAGACATCAAGGTGTGTATCACAGCCAGCTGTGGGGCAGGAGAGGGACAGAGAAGCCAAGGGACATCCCCTCCACAGACATCTCCAGGTGAGCCAAACCCTCCTCCTCTGCCTTGGAGACACCAGCACCAATGGGTTTTGTAGCAAAATTCAAGCCTGTGTTACAGCATGAGGAAAAAAATTGTTTTGTCACAGCCTCAAAGAAGCAAATTCAGCATTGCCCAACACCTTGTTCTGTTTAAAGGTCCAAACCCTTGGGATTGTGCATCTCTAAGAAGTGAAGCCCATGGTGTTACAAAATTCATCCCAGAACTAAAAGAAGAGGGGAAAAAAGAACATTTGGTTGTGGCCAAGGTTAGTGAATTCTTCATCATAAATTAAATTTATGCAGCATATTAAACTTCAATATTTGAAGGGTTTTTTTTTTTATTCTTTCAGACTGTTCTAAAATGACATCTAACAAGAGGAATGAGGACAAAGAAGCTGGCTTTGAAATAGAGCTGGGCAGATTTAGGACCAACATTCTACAGTACCTTTGAATTCTGTGAGAGAAGCCCAATGACACAGGAGCATCTTTCCAGGCCTATTTTTTAGCACTAAGGCTGCTGCTAGGCCGTGGCTCTGTTCCTGAACCACATTCCCTTCTAATCTCTTTCAAAAGCAACATCTGCCCAGATGTGGATGAGGAAAAGCAAAGGGGTGAAGGGAGAAATGAGCCAGTGCACCAATGCCCAGGCTGGTTATGCACAGCTCAGGGAGTTCCCACACCTCCCAGCACAAACTGGTGAATCCTGGGGGAAGAGGAGCCAGGCTGAGCATGGCAAAGCAAGACTCTCAGGCAGAACTGCCTCCTCCAAAGGCAAGGGATAATCACTGCTGCACCCAATCCAGTCATTACTACTGCACACATTACTCCAGTCTGAAGGGGAAATCACATAAATGTAGCAGTCTAAACCTTAGATTTGGGGCAAGTTTGTCTTGACAACCTTCTTTTCCTTTCCCCACCCAACAGAGAGAGGCAGAGCCTCTGTGAAAGGAGGTAACTCCTGCAGAACAAACAAGGCTTCCCTGGACACGCAGTGGGAGAGCTGAAAAGCACATTAAGCAGGAGCACTTTGCTGGTGATCTAGATAAGATCCTTAGAAAAGATAAAAGTTTGATCCAGACTGACACTATCTGCTCCTGCTGGCTGGAGACAAGGAAGGTCTGACACCAGGACACCGTGAGATTTCCTACTCACCACCTCCTGTCAGCTCAAGATAAACCTTGCTCTGAGCTGGGCACCTGGCCCATCTCACAGACTTGTACACAAATCTGTGGATCAGTACTAGATCTTCCAGCCAGAAACAAGCCAGCCTAAGCTTTTCTTCACTTCTTTATAGGCTGAGGAAAATCAAAACAAGTGATTAAAGACGGTTCTTTGCTTCATTAACAAATATACAAAGTTTTATTTTGTTTATTAGATTGGTTTTCTGTATGTTAACATTATCATAGCAGTTATAACCCACATTCACAGCAGAAATCTTCTAAGAGCATTTTGCAACACTAACTGCTGCATCAGAAATCCTTAAGAGAAACTTATCTTTTAGCTACTCAGGTAACTTGAATAATAAAGTGCAAAACCACAATAAAATTTGACAGACATATGTCCCAGCTCATATTCAGTGGAAAAGAAAGGTTTATAAGACCACTAGATATGGATTCACTGCACACAACAGAAGAGTGTGACCTGAAGACACCAATTTTCAAGTTTTCCCATTACCAGACATTGATTACAATGAATAAGTTTCCATTACTTTTAAGGGTAACATAGAGAAATCACAATGAGGTTAAAAATAAAACAAAAACACATCGGCCAGACAACCTGAAGCTTAGCCCTGTATTTGGTACCTTTTACCCAATAAAGGTTTTGGGAAGAACTGATGAACAGGAACAGTTCATTTCTTGATGAAATAGCCTCTGATTTGACAAGGAATCAGCTGGCAGGACATAACACAGCAGCTTGTTTGGGACACAAGTCATAAATGGATTTTTTATATGTATTTTTTTTTACCACCCATAGACATAAACGTGGTCTCATTCAACTAATGACCACCAGCATTAATTACTGTCCTGCTCAATCCAAGAAAGCAGAGAAATCTCAGAAAATTATGGGAATCAGGTCCAATTCATAAAATTAACCCAATTTTTTGTTTCTCTCTCTCCACAGCCACTACTGCAGCCTCTCCAGTACCAAACACTCTTTCCAAGACAGATGAAGTATCCCAAACTCCAGGGGCCTTTCCCTTCCTTCTCCCCGACTCGTGGATCTTCATGAAGCCCTTTGGAGCTATGATTTAAGTGAGCATCATCCACAAGGAGACTACTCAACCCTTTTACATACAGAATGCAAAGATGCAAATTAAATATTACTCTCATTTCGTCAGCTCTAACATTGCTTTTCCTCTACCCCTTGCCAAGAAACGACAGTTCAGCAGGCCAAGCTTTAAGAAATAGCAGAAAGTTTGAACTATAAATTGATTCTGCATCCCTTTACTAAGCTCACTTTGCTAAGGACACAGGACACCACTGTCAGAACAGAGAACAGGCTGACCAGCAAGCTTTAAGTCCTGCTTATAGCTCTACGTGTAACCAAAAAAAATTGCACAACATACATTCCCAAAGAACTCAGTTTTACACAATACTCTCCTTCACATTGTTCTATTTCACTACAGTCAGTGCTCTCATCGAGGAAACAATTCCATGCACAAATAGACAGCAGAACATCCAGTGCTATGTGGGAGGCTGCAGTTTGCATTTCCCCCGTTTTGATCCTTTCAGATCAGCCACTGCTGATCAGACCCAGCTGTTGTACCTGGGATAAGGCACTTGCCCCAGAGGAGCAGTACAGCACCAGGCCAGTGTGCCAGACAACCTGGAGGGACCTTTTCTTCACCTTTTAGAGCCAAACAAGGAAGAATTCTGTGGCAATTGTGCTCCTCCTGCAACAGCCTGTGCAGCTTCAGTAGCTGCTTCATGTTCTTTCCTAAACTTCCTAGTAATGGCCACAGATTTTGCAAACTTCCAGAGGTTTATTCTATTTCCAAATCAGCTTGAGGTGCGCTTCCAAGGGATTTGTCAGAGCTTGTGAAACATCACCAGGAAATCACAAAGAGAAAATTTCCACCTGTCCAGCAGCAGCTCTTAACCACCTACACAGCCAAGGTTTGTCAGTCGAGGTCTCACATGATTTCAATTCCCTGAAAAAACAAAGTTTGCCTTATGGCATGCATAGTATAGATATCACTAGTGCTACCTGGAAGAGTTCTAGCTCCAATCCTCCTCCCTCCCAAAGGGGACAAATTCAAACCCACTTATCTGAATAGTTTAAATTCAATCTTTGCTGCAAGTATTTCAAATAAACCTGTGCTCCAAACCTTGGAATAGCCTAGGAGTAAAAAAAAAACCTGTTAACTCACCACTGACAAAAGACTAAGAAAGAAGTGAGATCTAGTTTCTACGAAAAACAAAAGCACATCTCACTTCTGGGTTTATTTATTACTTCCTCAAAGACATTTTAATATAATTATTCTGATATTCTGGTCTAGATAACAGCCAAAAATCTCAGTTTTAAGAAAAACCCCTCATTTTACACTGATTTGAACTCCCGGTAGCTTTAAGCACCCAAATAATTTT
>VZUA01083579.1:0-14175 GCA_013401035.1 Horornis vulcanius
TGTACAGCCGTAGTTCCCAAAGCTCACCAAAGCTCAATGGTTTCACAAACCATTTCCAGAGGCAATCACTTCAGTAAGGACTGCTTGCATAAGCTGTTCTGTGTCATGTTAAGCTGTTGACCCTTGTTGCCAAGTGAGAGGAATCATTCCCAGGGCTTGATGAATGTTTAATTTACACAGATCTTTGACAGCACTTTTATTGTAGCAGTTCTCAGCTGGAGCAGTGCTGATGCCCTGAGCTTCTGTGTCAACAGGGGCAGTATATTTAAATTTTTCTTCTTTCCCAATCCTCTGTTCCTCCGGTTGTACCCATAGATAAAGGGAAAACATAGCATTTCCCCATGGGAATACTGTGGCAAAGGAAAGTTGTCCTGGAGGCCCACGATAACTTCTGGAGAGTGTCTCAAGGTGAATGACAGCTGAGTTATGGTATGCATGTGACTTCTGAGGAGGAGCAAGGCAGCTGGGAACAGCTTTGTTTTCTGCAGTGAAGCACTGTCCTTTGAGAGTGGTCACTGCTCTCTCTGGAGGGGCAAAACACCCTTTATTGGCCTGATATTATAGGCCAAGCTCCCTGGAGCAGAGCCCATTCCATTATGTCCAGAACTAAGAGTGGTTGGTGACTGACAGATTCTTTTAAAGACCTTCAGCCCAGGGTTGAGGAGATAAAGCCTTTTCTCCCTCTGCTGCAATTTCTTCCTGAGCACAGAGGAGCAGAGTAGGTGTTTGAGCTAAGTCAGGTAATTGACTGGTTCACTAATCAAGAATGCTTTCACATGTGTGTCCTAACGTGGGTAAAAAAGGAAAACTGACCAGATCTCCAAAGTAAAATCAGCTGCAGAGTGAGTTGGATCTGCCTGAAGAGTTCTTTCCAGCCCCTTCCAGAGCAGATCCTTGTGCTGTTCCCCTTATTTTGCACCCTTGCATTTTCTCCCAGGTAATAAGAAATCCCTCTCCTTTCTTCTATTGTTGAACTCTTGCATTCTCTCTGCAGTGGCAGTGCCTGTTACAGCTCTCTATTCCTGCATAACGGGGAACACTCTGAATCAAGGAGGTCTCTGACCAGAGGATTCTAAGGCTGCAGCAGCTTTCCAGCAACACCAGAAACGTGCGTGTACTATTCTCGATCAAGTATGTCTTGACATGTATTTTTGTGTCTTTCTCAGCAAACTCTGGATGGAGGAAGGATTGGTATTGCCTCACAGGCACTTGGAATAGCACAGGCAGCTCTGGACTGTGCTGTGGATTATGCTGAGAAGAGAATGGCCTTTGGGTCACCCATTACAAAGCTCCAGGCAGTGCAGGTATGAGCTGGGCACACGGGGAAGTTCCACGGGGTGCTGGGGCTGGTGGAAAGTCCGTGTGTGCTCTTGGGCATGGTATCAGGCACACAGTGCACTTTGTACCGTCTGGGATAAACGGTGATAATTCTGTTTTCAAATGCTGTTAAAACTAATTGTTGGGACAGAGGCTCTTTTTCCTTAGATGGCCCCGGGGCTGGGAGAATTCGGTTGTCCCCTTGTGCAGGGAGAGGCCCTGGACCAAAGGCAGTGTTTGTTGTTGCAGTTCAAGCTGGCAGACATGGCTGTGGCCTTGGAGGGTGCACGCCTGCTGACCTGGAGAGCTGCTATGCTGAAGGACAATGGAAAGCCCTTCACTAAGGTATTTCCAGCCCTGCTTTTGTCCAGCAGCCACAGCATGGGACACGGGCTCAAGGCCAGGGAACCCCACTCCACAGAGCATTGCTGTGCTCAGCGCCTGCCCAGCCAGCGCTGCTGGGGTGTAACCCCCAGCAGGTCCTAGGCCTGCTGCCCCCCCTCAGGCAGCCCTGAGTTCAGCACTGGTTGTAGCCCAGGGGAGAGGGGTGGCTGCTCTCAGCTGGCACCATCATCAGGCCTGTCTCTCTGCACAGCTGCTCTGTGAGCATTCGAGCTCCTCGTGCAGGTGAGGGGCTCCTTTTTGTGACAGCTGCACCCTCAGTGATGTTTTCCTTCCCCAAAGGAAGCAGCAATGGCCAAACTGGCTGCATCAGAAGCTGCAACATCCATCGCTCATCAGGTAACTGTCAATTGACAACTCTGACATATATCATGTGGGAAGGGATTTTGGATGTCTCACAAGTGCTTTGGGAAGGTGGGATGGAATTTACTAATTTATATTTGAAACACACCAAGCAAGGAAACAACCAACCCTGTGATTGAAGCTGATGAGCACAACCATCTTCACAGGTTGTGGGGAAATAGGAGGATGGCAGGGGGTTAAACTGGCCTGTGGCAGCTGTATGAGTAAAGTGGCCTGTGTCTGCTGCTGTCCAGAGCAGTGGCAGTTTTAAGGAGCAGCAATGTGGGATAGAGCATGGGGCGACCAGTCATCACCACTGCACATGGATGAGATCCTCTGTTCCTCTGTTTAGTGTCCCCTGTCTTTAATAAAAGCATCTTAGAATACGGATCACTAACAGACACCTCTAAAGCAATTAATTGCCCATGTGGAATATGCATATTGCTCTTACACAGATCAATCCTGTGTATTCCTGAGATCACAAATGAGCTGCAGTCATCCCTGTGTGTCCCATCCTCCCCATTATACTTGCAGTGTGCTCAGTTCCTCTTAAAATGGTGCTCTGTGCATGTGTGCATTCTGTAGAAAAGAGATTTCTTGACCCCCACTTCCTTTCCGAGCTGCTGCCTTTGTTTCAGGCTATCCAGATCCTGGGTGGGATGGGCTATGTGACAGAGATGCCAGCGGAACGCCACTACCGCGATGCTCGGATCACCGAGATCTACGAGGGGACCAGTGAGATCCAGAGACTGGTGATCGCAGGCCAGCTGCTGAAGGCCTACCGAGGCTGAGGAAGCTGCCTGGAGCAGCACCCTGCCCCAAGTGCCTCATAACGGTGCATGGAGATGGAGTTTGACCCTCTTGAGTGAGCCTCTTGATGGAGGTTTCCTCACCAATGAGTAACTGACCCTCTAGTTAAAATGTGCTGATTCTTCTTTGGACAAAGTATGGCGCACAGAGGCTGGACTGAGGTTTGTAAGTGATGGCTGTGAGTGCAGGAGGCAGTCTTTGCTCATAGGGCAGCCTGGGGCTTTTCCTAAACTGGACTGCTGGGAACAGTAGTTTGGTAGTGGCAAAATGACAGCACTTGCCAGCCACTGCCTGTTTTGCTGTTTGTCACTACGTGGCACTGGATAACCAGTGCCCAGAGTTAGAGGTGCTGAGAGCCATGACCCCTGTGCCCTGCTTCAGGCTGCTGATCACAGGCCACTGCAGATCAGACTGCAATGGAGTTCAGGCGTGGGATGCAGCTGTGCGTTAGCTCATGGGACAGCCTGGCCTGAGGTAATCCCTGCAGCAGGGCCCTTCTCACTTCCAGCAGGTGAGGAGCCAGACAGGAGGACATGCAGGGACAACCCACACACAGAGAAAGCTCTGAGCACAAACTGTGGTTGCTGTCTGCAGAGATGTGAAAACACAGATCAGAAAGAATCCCTCCATCTGGGCCAGCAGAGGCCAGCACCTGCTCACTCATCTGCTCTGGGATGTAGGGACAGCAGAGGACAGCAAAGCTGCGATGCCTAGGACTACTTTGTAAAAAACAAAACACTAAAAAAACCCCTCTACTCCCAAATCTGCTTCTGCAGTATATATCAGCAAGACAGGAAGTGCCTGATAGGACAGTAACAGCTTTAAATCTCTACACGTTTTGGGCAATAAGGGAATGAAGAGATGACAAAACACAAACCTCAGCAGTAGCACATCCTCAATCAGTGATCATTGGTAAGACATTAACTTTAGAAACAACAGCCAAAGGAAAAGCTCTAAACTCAGGAGAAGAGGGAGAGGATTAAGATTAGAGCATGAATGGTCCAGTCTGCCTCCTTGTCCAAACAAGTACACTAGAGGGAAATGGTTATTTTCCTGTGGTGCCTTTTATTTAGACTTGTGTGCAGAGAAGAAGAGCAGGATTCTGTTACACAAGAGAGCAGAGAAGACAAATAAAACCTGATTTTAAAGGACCACTCCTCCCTCACCTTTTTATTTTAAATGCAGATGTGAATTAATTTAAAGTAATTTCTTCCAGTCACAAGACACAGAAACAGAAACCAGCAGTGCCTGCAAGCACCAGAGAGACCAGTTCTCAGTGATGTCAGTCATCCCTGTGCAGGGCGCTGGAGGGCAACAGCGTGTTGGGGCAAGGGCCTCAAGTGCTGAGTTCCTCCTTGTTCTGCCAGGCATAAGGATTGACAGGACCTGCCAGGCAGTGCATTCCTACTGGAAAACCATTCCAACCATCGTGAATGCGTTGTAAATTACGGAGGGGTTTTCTGGATGAAGCTTGATTTCAGCCTGTGTCACCACCTCGACTGCTGCAAGCTCACTTCTATGATGGTTCCTGAAGATGTGGGATACTATTTTACACTAACTTCTTGCAGCCAGGGACGAGAGGACTTCAGCAATGCAGAGTTCCTGTTATGCTGTGCTCCAGCTGAATCCCCAGTGAGCCAGCACAGTCAGTCACGCTTCTGCCCAGCCCATTTCCCCTCTTGTCCAGGTGCTTGTTAGATCTGCTGTGCTGTCAGTGCTTGCTGACTGCCCCTCCTCACCCTCAGCCTCCCTCATTACCAGCTCTAATTTGCTGCAGCTTCTCTCCAGTGCAGAATTTACCCCTGCGGTGGCTGTGACCACCTCGGCTGACAGAGGAGAGAAAACCTACAACCTTGAGGTAGGGAAAAAAAAAGAAGAAAAGGGTGCAAAAGCTTTCAAACAAAAGGTTTCTCCATTCTTTCCCTGCTGCCGTGGGTTCAGAGAGAGAGAGCTCAGTCCCTGTGACACTGCACTGCTTTGGGGGCAAACAGCATGGTTACACACAAAGGCCCAGAGCTCCCAGAGCAAAGCAATGGCTTTTCTCAGAGCAAGATACTTCAAGCTTACTCCTTGCTGCTGCTGGATGAGAGAACTTTGTGTGCTGAATGTCTGTCTGCTCCTCAGGGCTGTTGCAGAGGAACTGCTGAAAGGGCAAAACACAAACAAGTTTTGCAGCACTAAATCAGAAGCTCTTACCAAGCCACCCTCAGCACAAACCCAGGTGTGGGCAGGGCCAGGCTCTCCTTGGAGAAAAGGGTCTGGTCTGTTCACACCTGAAGCCACAACTTTCTGCCAATTGACAAACTCAGCCAACATTGCAAAGTTGGGGCATGGAGATGGGAAAATCAGGTTACACATAAATTAGAAACAAGTAGGGAAGGAGACAAGTCCCTTTTCAAGAACAAAAGCTACACTTCTCAAGGACTGTGGTTTTTGACCCACAGTGCTCTAAGAGTATACGAAACTGGTTTGAGGCGTGGAGCAGGTGGAGCCTGAATTTACAACCCTTAGAAAAATAAGTTACAGTAACTAGGAATTACTTCCTGCCTCACCTGATAGCTTTTATATCATGTAGTTCAGACTCCTCCTTGAGAGTTCCCAACAGACTAAAAAGAGATGAGCTGTTCTGAAGAAAAGACAAATTTATTCTAATTTTAAATTAGATCTTTGTTTTACCTAATTTGAGAGACCTCACTATCAACAAACCAGCCACACATGCAGGTTTACGTTGAGGATTTGTAAAAGATGGAGAATACTATATTTGAAAGAGATCCTGAAGCAAAAAAAAAAAAAAGTGCCTGGAAGAATAATAGAATGAAGATGTGGGATAGTGATAAGAAAATATGACAGTGCTGTAACTTGAATGAAAAAAATAATTTCAAATTCAAATTTTGGAACTCACCATGTTTGCAAGGTGAAGTGTGACCTCAGGGAAATGTCAGCATTCAAACAGTACCATTTCTAAGCTGACTGTTCTCAAAGATGCAGCAGAGAACCAGACCCATCAGCAGATTTGTGCACTACAGTTCTGCTCTGTGTCCTGACAACTGTGCTAATAGCACACCCTAGTCTATCACTTTTTTGCCAGCATTTTTCCTCTTGCAAGAATGTTTATGTTAGTCAATTATTAAAATAGTTATTGTTGACAACAGGTGGTTGGGCAATCTCACGGCAGGACTTTGTGTCCAGTTTATTAAGGAGTTCAATAAAGAAGGCATCAGCAACTGTACCAGACCCAACTGAGACAGGAATCCAGGTCCTACACACTCTCCAAAATGCAGAGGACCCAAAGCACCCTGCACAGCTTGATCCTCAAGCAGAGGAGACACATCAGACTGGAAAGAAAAGGACCAAAGGTCCATCTGTGCAGGGAGGGCCCACAGCTCAACAGCCAGGTCAGGATCCATTTCCAATCCCCCTGAGTGTTTAGAGGAGGGAGAGCTGTGGGACAAAGCTTTGCAGCTTTAATTTAAAGTTCTGGGAAAGCACTTTCTCTTAGGACAGTTAAACATCAGTGAACCTCTGCCAAGCACCAAAATCCTTTTCCTGCCAGCTGAAGGGGCAGCAAACCCCTCCCAGTGCAGTGGGTGCTCACCTGGGCAGGGCCCCAGCACAACCTGGGGAGCAGAGACAGGGCTCACTAATGGCTCACTCAGGTCTCCTGGTGCAAGAGAAGGGCACAGAGTGCAGGGAGGCAAGACAGATTAAAAAGGAAGGCCAGGCTTTTTTGGGAAAGCTAAATTGATTCTTATTAAGTATTTATCAATTAGCACTTCTAGAGCTTTCTCCAGAGTGCTTCTCTTAAGTGTAGAAATTGTTTGTAAGGATGCTTAGCAGACATGGCCTAAAAATGCTGCTGCAAAACAGAGAAAGACCTTGTATTTTAATTCCAGAGGAATTCCAAAGAAATAATTCCAAAGGAGGAAACTGCTGTGAAGCTGATGGCACCTGAACTGTGCACAGGTAGGTGCAAAGGCTGGAGCAAAGTGGATCTGAAGTTGTTATTCCACTGCTTGGAACTTCTCAGCAAAACAAAGCCACCAAGAAAGTCTTTTTTTATTTGAATAACCACCTCAGCATTTTATTCACTTTATGTTTGAGGTATAGCTCAGAATGGATGCCTTTTTACTGTCCCAATAAGTCTGGGACCTAGCACCTGACAGGAACAGAAAAAGCAGATTCTCAATGAAAAACTATTAACTTCACTACAAAGTGACAGTTCTCTGAGGATGAGCAGTGCAGGCCCCTGGTAGAGGGAATGCTTTCAGCTAGGAGAAGGAAAACACAGGGGCTCTGTGTGTGAGAGAGAGAAGTCCCAACGTCCCCCCTGCCACGGCCACCCGCATTTGCTGAATCTCAGCACCCTTGCCCCCCACCACAAGGGCTGAGCTGTGTCTTACTGTTTTTCCTGGGACGTTCCAGCTGTCTTGGAAGTGCATCCCAGCCAGCTCAGAGGCATCAGGCCCTCTGCCACCCAGGCCAGACCTGCCTGAGAACAGAGGAAGGGGTTAATTAATGACATTAATGACAGTGCACACACGTGGCTGGATAAAATTTCCTGCCATGGCCAATATGCTCTTCTTGTACCACCTGACAGTGCTGAGAGCTTCAGGTGTTTGAGCAAGCCCTCCCTTACCTGGAATGAAATGGGTCCCAAAGTCACCTCACTGCTCAGTCAGAGTCAGTCTCCAACATTCCTCCTCCCCTGCCACAACATCCCAGCATCTGTCAACTGACAAGAGCTATGAGCTCTCAGGAGAGCTCCCCAAACCCTGCTTGGCACAGTCCTTGAAAGGAAAAAAGTTTAGTTACCTCAGGGAAGCCTTTCAGTCAATAAAATAACAACTGGAACAGCTAGTTTTAAAAAAGAAAGAATAAAATCCACATTTTAACAGCTACAGGTACAAAGCAGTCAACACACAAACTCCAACCAGTCACAACAGTAAAGGACAGTTTTTCTTTTTTTTTTTTTTTCTTTGAGGGGCAGGGGCATGGAAAAATACAGCACACTAATGAAACAAAATGCAAAAAAATACAAAAAAATAGAAAATAGAAAAAATGTATTTACAAGTGATACATTACTATGATCAGAAAGCACAAAGACATTTGCTGCTATAATACATGCACTGGTCAAGAAGGAACTACTAAAAACCTGCAAGGGAGCTGTTTGTAAAAAAAAAAAAAAAAAAAAAATCAAAAAAGGAGAAAAAAAAGAAAAAAGACACCCCCGACCTCCTCCCCCCTCAGACACACAGGGCTGGATTTGAACTTCTTTCTTCCCTAGTTTGCTACATTGATCAAATCAAATATCCCCTAAAGTCCATGGTACAACCAGTACAAATACTACACTTGGTTTTAAACTGCAGGTTCAGTTGTAGGAGGGGGGAAAAAACAGCAGCTCATTGTAGATCCATATACATAAAGCCAGAGTAACTGCGCTACATGCTAAAAATTACAGCAAGCCCCTGTCTGCTACACGGCATGATCTTAGCAGGTTTTCCTTTTTTATTTATTCATATATATATCTATATGTGTGTATATATATATGTATAAAAATCGTGCCCTTTTTCACTGCAATATGACATCTGGGTGGAAATGTAACTTGTTACAACAAATTTTTATATGTATACTGCAAGNTAAAAATCGTGCCCTTTTTCACTGCAATATGACATCTGGGTGGAAATGTAACTTGTTACAACAAATTTTTATATGTATACTGCAAGAAGTCACTCAATGTCTGTGGATTTAATAAGTAACCTCACACCACAGGAAATATTTAATAAATCAAAAAAACCCAGTATTGTGACAGAAGACCTTCTGTCTCAGTTCTTTTCAAAACCGAAGTCCCGCAGGAAACTGGTCCCAATGTCCACGAGGGGTTCTCTGAAGAAGCCTCAGTTTGCTTAACTGTTTTTGTGTTTAGTGTTCACAAGTTTTTGAACGACTTCAAGCCGTTTTTAGTTTCAAGTCTGTCTCTTCCTCTCTCACAAAGGTAATAGTCTGGTACTAATCCATCCGAGTGAGGAACAGAGGAAAGTGGCTGCAGTTGCACAAAGGGTCCCCAATTCCACATCTGCAGGGAGATACGGAGTCACACGCAGCTCTGTGATTTTAGCTTTTGTTTCTTTCCCTCCATTAATACAAAGTCCTTTCATACATGTCCCATCACTGGTACCTTCCCAAGTACCAGCCAGTCCAGCTTTAGGTGACAACAAAGCCACAAGTTAAAGTGAAAAGGACCAAGGCAGAAGAAGTTCAGGTCACTTCCTGTCCGTTCCATCATACTTCCAGGAAACGGGAGCTGCTGGACTTGGAGTGGAAAGGCTCAGACCACATGCGACGTAGATCGCCCTAGGCAGGGAAACAGCACAAGGACCGTGCCCTCAGAAACTCTGCTTAGAATTCACATTTTAAAATGCACACAGAATTGCAAACACGTCTTAGAGCAAATCTATTCTTCACCTGTTTTGCAAATTACAATAAAGACAGTAAAAATAAAAACCTCTCCCTGTCAGGCCAGAATGTCTTACTTTTAGAGCAGCTATACCCAAAATAGGTTTCTGATGGGAAGGAATAATTACTCAGGTTGAAAATCCTGCCCTTTCCTATGTTCTGCTTTGCAGAGTGCTAGATGTGTGCTTCAACAACAGCCCTGGAACAGGAAAGGTGTATTTTACAACTTCTGTTCAGAACAGATGACTGGGAAGAGGCAAGCAAGGTTCTGCCTCTCCAATCACTGTTCAGACTTTGTGCACTGGTATTTCATGACCAACTGGACAAGGACAAATTCACTTACTCAATTAAAACAGAATTTAATACTTCAGAATTTATATCGTTTGGAATTACTGTTACTTTATGTGCATGAATGATCTTCTGTTTCAGGAACTCATCTCTCAGTTGCTCAGTCCTCTGCCATGAAGACTGACCTGACAGCAGTGGTTCCTCTGTTCTGGGCCAGGGCTGCCAGGGACACACATCATCCCCGAGAGCTGCTGCCCAGTGCAAGGACACTGACCCTGCTGCCAGCTGGCCCAGAGCTCCCTGCTGCCCACGTGTCCTCCCCTCTTACCTTTAAATAGGCCATGGTGAGGAGTGGCAATAAAGTGAATGGTACCAAATAGAGCAGGGCAGGCTGGGCTGCCCGGTGAATACGAGAAGCTACTGTTGCAGTTAATAAACCTGTAAGAGAAAAAAGTCACTATAAATATCTTCAGGTTGCAGGTGCTGAGAACATTTCATCCACTGAGGCTTCCTTCACCCCCATTCTGAGAGACAGATGAGGATAAGTTACTTTTCTGTGCTTTCCCTGAATGCAGTTGAAACAAACAAAACAGTGAAAAATTATTTTATTTTAGTGTTAGGCTATGTTGGGCCACTTGGTCCAGTTTTGAATCTCAGACTAAGCCAAGAATAATTCGGACAAAACACAACAAAAGGTGATGGGGGAAGCTGACTGCACTGCACTGAAATGCTGCTCTTGAGACTGTTGCCTGTGGCCCCTGGTATGAGCAGTCGCTCAGAGTAAGGCTTGCGGCACTTGCCAGAAGGGAATGTGGGGGGGACAAACCGAGGTGTGGGGGAAGGAAGGCTACTGGTAGGAAATGATCTTTCCTTTTCAGCCTAGAAGGGCCGTGGGAGGTCAGGATATGCACATGCATGCCCTGACTGGAGGGAAAGGCCTATTTTGTATTAGGCAGGAAAGGGCTGGCTACAGCAAATTATAAACAGCATTCCAGCTGTAACTATTGATGATTTTCCTTATGTACTACTGTGTCAGGATCAGAATACAAAATTGCAGGAATTGCCTAGGTGAATTGGTTAAATTTTGCTATGCACAGCAAAATTCATCTGGAAACTTCCATATTTTTTCCCATCACTCAGGTATGAGCTACAACACTTTTTATGCCAGTGAAGCAAAGTGCAAGTGCTAACAAAAACACACTGATACTCTCTTTCATCCTCTAAAGTACAACTACAAAAAAAAAAATCTAAGACTACAGAAGGGCTTTTGTCCCTAGACCATGCTAATAAATGCAAAGAGAGGAGGATTAAAAAGAACATAACCAAGCATCCTCTCAAAGCCTCTTTACACTTGCTTTCATCATCTTTTAAACCTACTACAATAATCCCACATCTGCTCACTTAGGCAGCTCTTATTGTTGAACTAATTACTCACCTACAAAATAGCCAATAAGTGTGCAGTGAAAGTAAGAGACCTTCTGCATTCGCCCAGAGATGTTCCCTGGTCCTGGGGCACCGCAGGAATCACTGTTGGCTTGTTTTTTGTAGTTATCGTAACGCAGGACAAAGCAGAGCAGAAGCCCTGGCATCACAATATCTCCAATCCCCAGCATGGAGAAGTGGCTGCCTGTGGAACTAAAGAGCAACTGGAATTGGGTTCCTGGCCAAAACAAAAGGTGACAAGCTCTACACTCACACCACTGTGGTTTTGAGCTTCATTTGGCACAGCCCCTCTTTCTACCAGCAATCTTACACATAGCAGAACCCAGTGCTGGCTAATGAGGTTTTCCTCAGTGATTTCTTCACCATCTCAGCGTTACACAAACCCACTTGAGCAGGGATGACATTGCTCCAAACCAGATTCCTTCTCTCAGTAGTGTTTAAGCTGCTTTAGCCCTTAAACCACTCACTGAAACAGAACCATTTACCCAGTATTTCAGGCCTCTCCCTCCTCAGCACTGATGGGAGGGACCGACTGGCTCTTTGATCTGACTGTTGATTACCACTGAAGTGCATCTTCATCCCCGTGCACACAGATCTACAACAAGGCAGTGCACCCATTTTGGATGTTCAGACAAAACAGAAAACTACAGTCTTGCCAGATTCCCAGAAAAGAGCCAATTGTGAAAAAGACTGAAAACTAAAATCATCCATTATATTAAGTCCAAGGTATTTTTCATGAAAATGAAGGCAAATTAAGTTACCACAAAGTTGACAAAGTGAACAATTTTGGTTTTATTGCTGCAGACACTCAACTTCTATTCTCTGTAATTTCAGCATCCCAACATCTAAAGAAACAAGAACAGAGTAATACCCCAACAAAACTTACTGCCTGATGGCTGCTGCACTGAGCTTACTGCCCCATCAGGCCCTGGGTGTGTCTGCTTACAGATCTGAGCCATGGAGGAACCCCTGGAGCAGGGACATATGGAATAATCTCCCTTCAGCACTGCGCTTGCCCGGTAAACCAACCTTGCTCAGGTCAGTTTCCAACCCCTTCCCAATCATTGCAATTATGCAGTAATCCAGACTATTCTGATGTTAAAATAAACATCAGATCTTTTGCCTTGAAGTGTGAGGTCACACTAGTGATCATCAGGCTGCAGAACTCTCACAAATGTTGAGAAATGTATCCTGCTCTGAACAGGGCACCTTTTTAGGGTCTTTTCGCTATGAATGAACAAAGTGTTCAGTCCTCACTGCTCATTATATTCCCCTTTAGCAAGAAGAGGAAATGACTAAACAGGGATTTTCCAACAGAATTAGTACTACTAAGTATATGGAGGGAATGTTTCTCCTGCAGTACAGTAAAAGAAGCTTTACCTTGGGAATACAAGTTTGCCAGGCAGTGACAGACGGGGAACATCTCTGCCTACATTTGGTCCCAGGTGAAGTTTCCGGGATAACACATCCAGGGGATTATCAGCTGGTTGTGTGGCCACTTTCACCATAACATTGCTGTTAAAGATGTAGGCAGAAAAAAAGACCTACAGAGCAAGGTAATCAGAAATTACAAACTGCAATTACACAGCAACTCAAGCTGAATGTATTTTTGTTTTGCTATTCAAGAAAAGAAAGGATATTTTCCTTATACACACTCTGTATATATGACGATAAAAGACTGAATGCACTTCAAAAATTCAGATAGAGCTTTTTACATTACTGATTCTCAAGAATAACTGGAATATACTTTCTGATATCAAGATATTGATTAATATCTTCAGATGCTTTGGCAAAGGATCTGTCTGGACAACAAGCAGATTGTGTGGGATGATAAATGTGGATAACAGCACCCTGAAAATAGAAGAAAGCTGCAGAACAGAGAAGAGGTGAGCATGGTGCTCACTCACAAATGGAATGAGGCAGCCCTTGTCTCCAACAGACTTTTATGCTACAGCCCACCCCACTGGAATCTCTGGCTGCCAGTGGGTGCTGCCCTGGATCAGTGTTTGGTGTTATGCAAAGGTAAAACAAACCCCTCTTGCTATTTCAGAACACATCCTGTCAGGCCGCTTGTAGAAGTGCCCTAAGATTTTATGCCAACCTGTCTGGCTGTCCTGTCAGTCCATTTGCATTCCTGTTCTGCAGATTTCACTGCTAATGTGCTCTGTGCCAGTGTGGACACAGCTCTATGTGTGTGGGAAATGCTTGTTCTCATCTTCAGCCAGCTTTCAAAATTTGAGGTCCAAATTATTTTTTTTTTTTAATAATATGCAAAAGTCAAAACATTCTAATCTTATTTCTGCTTTATTTCAAGTAATTAGTAAGGAAATAATTCTGTGTCCTGTTGTAGAATTCAGCATCTCAGAATGCAGTGGTGGAGCCCATCTTCTGGCTATGCCAGATTTCCTCAACTTCATACCAGTAGAATTCATGTACAACTGGCCCGAGGCCGATTACAAATCCAAAGCATAAAAAGTTTTTTATGGTTTTTAGCAAAACCAAACCCAATACTTACCCAAAAGACATCATAAATTAGTAACCCAGAGAGCAGCAAGCAGGAAACCTTCAGGCTCGGCAGCCGAACAAAGGCTATCATTGCAACACACAGGCCCATAGCCAGAGCTACAAAATGCAAGACATCATTAGTTCATTAAAAACAGCAAAACAAACAGGAAAACACCAATCCCGAGCCAGCATCTCCCCCACCAGGACCCCAAAGAAGCCTCTGTTTGCACCTGTGCAGCTTTGCTTGCACTAGATGACTGTGTATCATTTCCAGACAGTGACAATGCTTCCTACCAGGGCTAAGCAAAGTCAAAATGCATTCAGTAGCCAACTGCAAACACATCCCCATGGAGGCAGAGATCCCTCTGCAGGCACAACTGCCTGTTCCACTCAACTTCCACCACCCACCACAAGGAAATGCTCCCATGGCCTCTGTCCTAGAGACTCCATCTCCCCTGTACAACCCTGACTACCCAGTTTAAAACAGAAGCCACAAAACTTTGAACTCTCTGTACCCCAAACACAAACATCTATTTTTCCTCTACTGTTTTTTCTAAGAAATGTGTAAAATAAATAAGATCCCTGACTCTTAATTCAGAAAGGGCACGGTTACAT
>VZUA01083583.1:0-19940 GCA_013401035.1 Horornis vulcanius
TTTTTTAATGGGGTTGGTATTATATGAGAACTTGATGGCCACTGCAGCTTTCCTCCAGTCTGGTTTGCTTTAAACCTTACAAATCCAAGTTCTAACACAATCCAAGTCACCAGAATACAGAAAGCCAGGATATTTTTGCCTAATTGAGGGGTTTTTTCCCCTGTGCAGGTTCCTCCTTCAGAAAATAACTGTCTGCCACATTTAACTTAATCCCTGGCAAGCTCTATTAAATCTTCACTGAGCAAACAGCCTTGCAGTGATGAGCAGTTTCGGGCTATTAATGCAGATGAACTAAATTCCTGCAGCCTGGAGTTGATCCTAATGTTCTTATCCACATGTGCAAGCACAGTTGTACACTCTGAGACTTCCTGATTGAGAAGGGTTTCAAAAACACCTCAATATTTTCTAAGCACACTGTCAAAACCAGGAGGATTTTCTGCCACAGCATTTTGTTATGCTTTAAATCCAAGTATTTTTTAATTTTTGTTTTTTGGGTATCACTACTAAAATGTATTTTGCAGCAGCATCCCTGCCATGCTCCTACTTGACTTTCAGACATCTCTCCTCTGGCAACACCAAAATTATCAATGGCAACACTGATCATTTTTACAGTACCAAGTTTATGGCTCTCTACAGGAAGAAAATTTCTCAACCTCATTATTATACACACTCTGAAGAAGGCCAGAAATTATTATCTTTGTCAAAGTAATAGAGATAAATGGCAGGAGGGATTACTTCCTTGCCAAAGGGCACGTTAGACCAGCAATCCTCCAAGAGCCTCAGCCACAGAGCTGGCAAGCCTGACTGCAAATTTACTCCAACTCCATTCAAGAGGCTTTAAAAGGTATATGAAATTTAATTCCAAGTTGTAAGATACTCAAGGTTTCCCATATCACTTGTTAAGAGCCCCCAAAATAATGTGGGACTCCCTTAAACCATTTGTGCAACTCATCTTTTGCTTCTTTATGGCCAAGAGAATAATAAACTCAGTTATTCTGAAGCTGATATTTCTGCAATAAAGCTTCACAACAAGGAATTTCTCTCTTAAGACACTTGTTAAACCAAGGAATAGCACCCTAAAGAACAGATATAAACCAGGGGGAGGATCAGGTTTTTGTCATAGTGGCAGCTCTTCCAAAACCACCTAATATTTTATCCATAGCTTTGGATTTGAAGCACTGGACTTTTTTATGCTGAAGAGTATTTATTTCTCTAGTTTCTCCTCACCTTCATTTTGTCTTTAGCAGATGACCCTAATGACCAAATCTGCAGAGCTTAAAACCACTTCAGATGCTGCTGCAAATTATGTTTTAATAGTAATGTTAAAAGTGCCTTTCAAAAAATGTGATCTGGACACTTCTCTAAATCATGGCCAGTCCCTGCACACAAACCAAACTCAGCAGGTCTGAAATGCATTCCCAGCTCAAAACCAGAGTTCAGACTCCAACTCCAGCAGTGTAAATGGCTTTTCATGTTTAGTTAGTGCAAGTAATTCCTGCCAAGCCAACGAAATCTCTGAGACCAGCAGGGCTGTCAAAGGAGTCTTGTAAAAGTCATGAAAAATTTACCTGCTCGGCCAGAACTAAAACACTTTCCCTGGGATTTTTTAAAGGAATTTTTGCCTGGTCATCAAAACAGCTCACTACACAAATTAACAGCAAATAAGACAAGACAGGAGGAGGAAAAAAAAAAAAACAAACCATTATCCAACATTTTTCCCCAATTGTCAGTATTTTGGAGATTTTCCAAATGGCCACCTATTACCTGAGAATGTGCCAGGAAAGCTCTAGGAAAGGACACACTTTGCTGCAAGTCATCTCAGCTCATTCCAGCACAATACACTGGATTTCTCACCTTTTATGCCCTAAATTCCTCTGCCTGGGCTGACCTGCTTCACTTCTGCATCTTTCTAATGAAACTGGTTCTAATGTGAGATATTTCACTGCACTGACCTGGCAGGGACACGTGGGGAGGGAAATGATTCAGTCACAGAATGGGAAAAAAAAAATCACAGGGATTGAATTATTGAATTCAACTCTTAAGAACTGCACCCCATTTCTGAGAGCAAACAAGAAGTAGTCAGCCACAGAACCCACAGAAGGAGCTGAAATCAAAAGAGGTCAGAGCAGCAGAAATCAAGCAGAACTCCCAGCTACAAGGGAATATGTGAAACCACATTGTGTCACTTTGTAATTTTGTCTTTTCCCCGGAATTTCAATGGTGCCAATGGTGCTCAGCGTTGGTCATGGTCCAAAGATGCATTGAAGAGCCTATTTTCAAGAACTGACCAGTGAACAAACTTCAAAACTATTGCCAGAGCCAGTAAGATGGTGAGGATAACTACATTTAAAAGACCTGAATGGTAGGAAGCAAAGAAATAGCAAATGTTTCTTTCATCATACAAACATTTCAAGAAGTCATTTTACACAGGTAGAGTGGACTTCACTTCAAAGATAATCCAAGAAAGGAACGAGGTTATTGAAGTGATTTCAGTGCACCAAACCAAGAGGCATGAACACAGCAGAGGTCAGCATCCTACAGCCCCCGCTGAGGCAGAACCAATGTGGCACAAGAAACACAGGGAATCTGCTCCAGAGGAGATTTTTGGAGAACAAGTGGGTTTTCTCACATCCCTCTTGCATGAGCTAATGCAAAAAAAAAAAAAACCAAAACAAAACAAAAAACCAAAAAACCAAAAAAACCAAAAAACCAACCAAAACCAGGAGAGTGTCTGGCATGGGCTGCATGGACTTTACAGACAGACACAGCAACAAGTGCCACGGCAGGACAGGAGCAAGAACAGAAACACCCTGAAACTGCAACTCCTCCTTTCCCATGTCCTGGGTGAGAGTTCATCCTGCAAGCAACCCCCTCAAACCTCAGCTTCCTCAAAGCAGCTGCTGAACACCAGCAGACAAGGCAGCATTTTGCAGTTCTCTGCTTTTCCTGGCGAGTTTGGATGAGCTGTTGTGTCCAGAGAGCACCAACCCCTCTCCAGTGATGCTGAGCACCAGCACAGCCCCACCTGAGCCAGGGAATGGAACTGAGAAAGTTCATCAGCCAAGGAGCCCTCATCTCATCCCTGTCATACATTCATGAGTTGTTCCCAGCACTCCTTCAGTGGCAGCTCTACAGAAAATTTCCCCCACCTCGGCTGCAAGTCCAGTTATTTCCTCCCAGGGGCTCAAAACCTGAGGCATGGCTTTTTACAGGGATGAGGCCCAAGTTACTTCTCCTTTTAGGAAGCTGGTAACTTGTCAGGTGTAAAAATCCTCTCTGGCTCGTGAAAGGGAGCAAGGCAGCTCCCACAGGTTTAAGGAGAAGCTACAGAATCACAGAGTGGGTTTGGGTGGGAAGGGACCTTCAAGATCATCTTGTTCCACCCCCTGCCATGGGCAGGGGCACCTTCCATCATCCCAGGTTGCTCCAAGCCCCATCCAGCCTGCTCTTGGACACCTCCAGGGATGGAGCAGCCACAGCTTCTCTGGGCACCCTGTGCCAGGGCCTCACCAACCTCACAGTGAAGGATTTCTTAGAGCCCACTTCTGGCTGCAGATGAAAAGACTGAGTAGTGAAGTCAGAGATTATTCCATATTCAAAATAAATTTTTGAAGAATTGACAACTCAGCTTCCTGTGATCATAAAAATCTGTTCCAAAGCTCCATTCCCTGCCCACTGAGAGGAACCTTCCTGCGTTTTCCACATCCTGGTTTGGTGCAAGGAAACTTGTTCCCTCAACACGTCCCATTCCTTTAACATGTGCTTCTTTAGAAAGTGCTTTTCTGTACAATCAAAATTAGTACAAAAAACCCAACTCACTGGCAAAGTAGAAAGAAGGGCCTGTCTCCTTGCTGTATGGTATTTTGGGACATGCTGAATTTGGGAAATAGAAAGGTAAATTAGCCTCTTGCCACGTGCATACTTCCCATCTTCTGGAAAGGTCAGTGTCAGTTTTAATTTATTATTTTTTTTTTAATTTTTTTTGAAGACTATAGAACCATGCAGATATTTTTATTTACTTAGCAGCTGCTATTAGAGCTAGATATTTCGTTTTACAAATGAGTGGAGATGAAACACAAGTAAGCCTTCCTTCTTAACTGTGACACTGAGGTCTGCAGCTCTTCTTAATTAACACAAACAGAAACTTTATGTCAATTCATGGTCTATTACTGTCCACTGTAACAAGAAGGTTAAAATGCAATTACACTAGAGCAGAAACTGGCCCTTGCTTTTTCAGCTATAGCACTGCCATTCTGAACAGTTCCAAGACAACTTTGGTGACTGGTTCACTCTTAGTCCCTGGAGAATCCTCTGAAGTTTACATTATATCCACCATTGTACTATCAGGGGAATAGAATTTACTCTACTGCTGAGACAGAAACCAGATAAAGTTAGAGACAACACCAGACCAGTAAAACATATGCAGAAAGGGAAAGGGAGAATGGGGGACAGCAATGAGAGCACAAAAAACAGGAAATGCATCTGTGTAAAACCAAGGTCTGATTTTACACGAGTTCTTAAACACAAAAGTTAAGTTTTTCAGAGGACTCCAATTATCTGGAAACAATTCAGCCACACGGAAAACTGACACAAGTCCATTGTCACAGGAATGGACAGAGCCACCCTCTACTCGGTAACCAAATTTTCTACCAGCAGCAGAAGCCTGGCCTGGGCTTTGTGTGACACAGGAGCCAAACTGGGACCGTGGCCAGCAAACTCCAGCAGCCCAAGGACAGGGACTGGGAGGCCACCCCGAGCCAGCAGCTGCCAGACAGACACAGAACCTTCTGAACCCAAGGTGCAGCTGAGCAGGGGAAGGACGACACCTCCAGGTCGGCTGTGTGGCAGGTAAAGGTGTCACATTTCAAACTCTCCTGGGCAGGGACGGCTCCGCAGCTGAGGTGTCACAGACGTTTGTTATCGTCTGGCTGGGAAGAAAGTTGTTTGGACATCGTCCTTCCCCATTTAGAGGGGAAAACCCCAGTGATCTGAACACTCCTCTGTCCTGTCTTTAGCTGGGCTTACTGGGACCGTGCAGCTCTGCTTCTCTCTCTTGGCAACAGAGGGACTGTGACACTGTGAACTGGCAAGGAAATCCCAGAAGTGCAGGAATATCCCATTAAACAGCATTAGACAAAAGTACTTTCATGTAAAATGGAAGAGTGCTTTATCACCAAGTGTAGGTCACTGTATGTATTTTGGATTCAGCTATCTCTTCACAAGACAGGAAGGAAAACAACCCCAAACTTGTGGCAGTGAGGGTGGTTCCCTTAAATCGACAGGAATTTCTCTTGGCTGCCAGGCTGTTACTATTTGCCACAGACTTTCAACTCGTCCCAAACCATTAGTGAAGGTGGAGTTTCAGATCTTACCAGAAAACATTTCACACCTTAGGAATACTTGATAAGCAGTTTTCCCCCCAACCCCCAGGTCTCAGCACAGTAGTTCTTGCAGACATTCTTCTCTCTACCACATATGCAGGAGAAAAACTGAGTGAATTTTGCAGGAGTAACTCAAAGCAAGCACCAGTACCTTGAAGGGTAAAAGGGCAGCGTGGCCCACTGAATCCTGGTATCAGTGCTAAAAATAAGTAATAATATATATTTTTAAAAATCAGATAGCAACTTTAAAGAGCCAAAAGGGAAATTGAGCAAAATCAAAAGCAGCAGCGGAGGTTGTTTCTCAGGAAGTTGTTATTCTGTACTTTCAAATTATTTTTTAAGAGAGGACCAGAATCAAAGTGCACAGGTATATTTAGTTCAAATGTGGGTAAAGTTAAGATTCCCAAAAGACAGAGCATAAGTTATGGATATTTTCTCAAGTCACTCAGTCAGATGTGAACAATTCCAACATGATGTTCTTTAGCTCCATAAGCAGCTCAGATTGGTCACCTCTGGCATTCCTGCCTTTTCCCACACATGGATAAATGGAAGCTGAAGTGGACACGTTACAGCTGGACACACTTTGAGGAAGCACAGTCCATCTGGGCCAGGTCTTCAGGCACTCAGCACATGGAAGACTTGCAAAAATGTGAATTGAGAGGGTGCTGCAGAAACATCAGGAGTCATTCCATGTGTCACTGTCACCTTGGAAGGTGAAGGGTACATTTGAGACAGTTCATGTTCACTAAACACGTCTGCACAGGGGCAAGAACACACCCTTAAAAAAGGTCTATCACATGGAGTTCATGATCCTCTTGGGTTGAATGGTTTCAGTAACAAAAATTTCAAGCACTCCATCATTTACTGGAAGGTGGGAGAATATTTAGAAGAGTCACCAAGCAGCTACTTGAAAGAACACAGGAGGACAGGCCATTTCTGTTAAATTAGGTGCTCTTGGGAAAGTAATATTTAATTACATGGCAGGAAATACCAAAGAACTCTCAAGTTTGACCCAACTTAGTTGTTTGCACTGGCAGGCAGTCACATATCTACAACAGACAAGCTGCAAAACCAACACAAAATGAGATCTAACAGTTGTAAGTTAGAATATCAGTGAAAAAGCTATACAGACATCTGATCAAAGCCAAGCAAGGCAACGGGCTTGTACTTCAACGCTGCAGAACCCACTGATTACAGAAGATAAGGATGGTGCACAATGGGAAATTGCTAGGAAGTCACATGCAACCATTCTGAATCAAATCTCAGATTATCTCATGTTTGGTTTTATTTTAATTAGAATTTGAGAGGAGGGTTTTCACCAATAAAGGTCTGAAAGCCTTTGATCATTCACTTTATCGGAATTCTATTTAATCTAATGAAAAAGCAAACAGAAGGTCTGTTTACATGGACACCTCAAGCACAAGAGTTGAAAAGATCAAAGTAACACAATTAGCAAGGACCTGTGAGAGAAAGATTAATCTCTACAAGTAACTTCCATTTCAGCTTCAGCACAAATGAGCTCAAATGTTCTTCCTCCGAGCGTCAAAGTTATTTTTGTTTCTTAACTCTGTTACCACACCACTGCAGAGATCTGACAGGATGTTTTCAGATGGGTAAGACACCTCTTAAAATCAGAATTAATTCCCCACTAAACTCCAGATTCTCTGTAAGTCTTCATGACATGTCATGGACTTCCATTAAGTAGCAGTGTAAAACTAAGCACCCAAAAACATACAAAGATGTCTAAAGGTACAGAAAATCTTTTATTAGAATCTAAGTCAATAATATACGTGACCCAATAAAACTTTTCCTCAGATGCTATAACAAGTATTGAAATGCCATGTTTTCAAGAGACCATCTGCTGTTTTGACATTTTATGACAATTTCCAAGCCTTAAACAACCTTGACTCTACCTCTTTCAATAGCATGTTTTGCAGTGAGCTCTTTTTCCTCCAAATTGGGCCTTGATTTATCATACATTTATAATGCTTTAGAAAGTTCTTGCACATTTTACTTTTGTCACAAGGTAACCCACATTTTCAGCACTTCACTGTAAGTGAAAAATGCCCATCTGATAATGCTAGAGACTAATTGTCCAAGTGAGAGCAATACATGAGCTGTTCCATTTACTTATTCTTGACTTACCAAATGAGAAAGGTAAGCAACACATGGTTTATTTTGCTTAAACAGCAGTGTTCATACTGTTAATAATGCCAGTAGTATCATAAAGACAGCATTTCACTAGTTGCCAGAACTAAAGTCAAGTTTGAAACTGAGGTCATAACCTTGCAATAAAACAAGTACTAATTATAATCAAGGAACAAACAAGGGATGATGTATCAAGAGCATCAAGAGAACTTGAACAAACTTCTTTCAGCAGATATTCTTTAGCAGCTCCCAGGTTGAAATCTCATCTTGGTCACTGGCATCCTACCGAAATCAGCACACTTGAGTTTTCATTTGAACCAGCTGGCTCAGTTTTCAATGCTCTGCTCATCATCATCATCATCATCTTATGAAATAATAAACCACATCTACTGAACGATACCCACGTTTGAAGGCTGAGATTAAATAAATCCCCTGCACAAGGTAAGGACTTAAAAAGTTACATATAACACAAAACGTTTCCTACCATACATAGCATGTGTCTGTTCATGCGCACCGTACTGTGTTGCAGAGGAAGATACTAAACCCGGCTGTGCGTGTGCTGGTGGGGCCATCATCCTAGCGTTGCCCTGTATTACAGGGCTATAAACATGAGGATGCTGCAGGCAGAACAAAGGAAAAACCACACAGTTAATTGGGGAATTACTCCAAAGGAACTTTTGTCATCTAAACAGCCGTGATTGAAACAGAGGCAGCTCGGCCTTGCTCAAACGCGGAGCGAGATGAGGAGTTCACGTTGTTGTGATTGTCCCAGTTGTTCCCAAAATTTAAGGGCTAGAAACTGACAGGAAACGTTGGCATATCCAATTTCTGCCACTCTAATAATGCACTAAGTTCATACTTTTATCCAATTACACATGTAGATTTAACAGCCTTTGAAGTAAGAGCAGTCCACCAAGTAAGTTATTTTTAGAACACTTAACCAGGAGATGTGCTGGCCACGACCTAAAGAAATTCTTCAAAGAGCTAAAAAACCATATCAATAATAAATGCCAACTTCCAAACTGACCTTAAAATTCGTTAGGACATTAAAATTCATTAGGACCTTAAAATTTGTTACAGGCTTTGAAGCACATTCCAAGATCACCACGTGTGCTCCAGAACACAGAAACTCTTCATGGTGATTTAGGACTGGACACAAGGGGGTTATTTAGCTCTGAGCCACGTCATTATTTGTGCTTGGATTGACCAGGAGCATGGAAAGGACTCTTACCTGAGATTGGTAGTGTGGCACATGCTGCACAAGAGGCTGATTAGGAAACTGTTGGGGGCTATATGCAACATATTGTGTAGAGTAAGCAGGTGGAGTAGCTACAATTGGAGGGCCTGCTGCTGAGGCAGGATGCATCATGGTGCTCTGGTGGTGTTGGTCTTGCCGCTGCTGGGGCATATTTGGTACTGGAAAACAAAGATTGTCTCATGTTAGAAACACAGAGGAAAAAAATCTGGAGCTTCCTGAAAGGGTCTACGTTATAATAATGTTACTGGGACCACGTGGAATATCCTCACCCCACACCTTTAACCCTGGGTTAGGGCTCTGTCAAAAAGGGACAGTGTGAAGAAGAGTTTCTCCAGGAAAAACATGATTTTCATCACTGCCTTTGGGCTGGATGTACACAGCCACAAACCCAGCCCTGCCTGTTTGTGAAGGAAGAAAGGTGAACAAAGACTGACAAGAATCAGACGTGGAAGATAAAGGTTATATCAGGATACCTTCATTAACCAATTAATCCTGTCCCCTTTGAAAGGCTTTTTCAACCCCTATGGGAACGACTCGGCTACTGTTCCATCAGCTGGAAATCTGAGTCTTTATGTTAAAATAATTCATGCTTATGGCTAAGGAAAGCACAATAAAGGTCTCCACGCAGCCAGAACTTGAGGTATTCACATCTTTTGAGCTCTGTGCTACCCCTCAGGGCAGCAGAAAGCAAATTTTAGGTCACAGACAACACTGAGGAGACAAAACCTATAAGGAGTAGTAATAATTAAGAGGGAAGAATGATGAAAAGAGCAGATCAGTGTGGGATCACCTGGGAATGTGACCACCCAACTCACTTGGAACAAACCAATTCAGCCTACAAAGCATGGGCATGGGAGCTCCAGGAGGGGCTCCAGGAGAGCTCCAGCTTCCTGCAGTCAGGCTGCAACTATTAACTGAGCTAGGACAAGCACCTCTAAACTCCACTGCAGGAGCAATGCCCCAAATCCCTTAGGGAGAGGAGAGAGAAATGTTGAACACATCAGTAAATTCACTCAATGATTTTATTTACACTGCAGATCAACAACAGAAAGAAGTAAATACAGGAGGCAATCTGAACAGTGTAAAGGCACAGAGCTGTAACCCAGGCAGCTCCCTCAGGGCTGTGCTGCACACAGATGGATATGCAGAAAATACTGGAACTTAAAAAGGAATTCAGAATTGCAGCTGCCTCACCCAGTGAGCGAGCACTCAGCAATGTACTTCTGATTAAAGCAGTGTTACCAACCAGAAGATTTCAGGGGTGAGAGCACAGTGAAGTTACTGTGCTTTAACACAGAAATACATTGCAGGGTTTTGTCTCCCCTAGGTTGATAAAAGGCTGCTTGTTTATCTCTAAACAGCAGGAAACAATTTCCTCCTGCAGTGACTGGAGCCGCAGTGCTGGTCCTGTCCTGCAGCACTGGCTGCCACTGCAGAAGCATTCACTGGGCACAGGCACAGGAGCACAAGAACAAGAGCAGCACTTTCTGCTCCCTCACTGCCCTGCCCAGCACAGGGAGCATCTCACCACCCATCGTGACTCCACAGCCACGAGTGTCACTAAAACACGTGGCATTGTCATTGTTAGTCCAGCTGTTCAGTCACTGGGGCAGCAGGAATGAAAAAGAACAGACTGGAACCAGTTNCAGTCAGGCTGCAACTATTAAATGAGCTAGGACAAGCACCTCTAAACTCCACTGCAGGAGCAATGCCCCAAATCCCTTAGGGAGAGGAGAGAGAAATGTTGAACACATCAGTAAATTCACTCAATGATTTTATTTACACTGCAGATCAACAACAGAAAGAAGTAAATACAGGAGGCAATCTGAACAGTGTAAAGGCACAGAGCTGTAACCCAGGCAGCTCCCTCAGGGCTGTGCTGCACACAGATGGATATGCAGAAAATACTGGAACTTAAAAAGGAATTCAGAATTGCAGCTGCCTCACCCAGTGAGCGAGCACTCAGCAATGTACTTCTGATTAAAGCAGTGTTACCAACCAGAAGATTTCAGGGATGAGAGCACAGTGAAGTTACTGTGCTTTAACAGAGAAATACATTGCAGGGTTTTGTCTCCCCTAGGTTGATAAAAGGCTGCTTGTTTATCTCTAAACAGCAGGAAACAATTTCCTCCTGCAGTGACTGGAGCCGCAGTGCTGGTCCTGTCCTGCAGCACTGGCTGCCACTGCAGAAGCATTCACTGGGCACAGGCACAGGAGCACAAGAACAAGAGCAGCACTTTCTGCTCCCTCACTGCCCTGCCCAGCACAGGGAGCATCTCACCACCCATCGTGACTCCACAGCCACGAGTGTCACTAAAACACGTGGCATTGTCATTGTTAGTCCAGCTGTTCAGTCACTGGGGCAGCAGGAATGAAAAAGAACAGACTGGAACCAGTTCTTTCCAGAAAAGCAGCAGAGCAAACTCTTCCTGAAGAAATAGTGACTCTGCATGTTGTTAAAAAAACCCTCTATTAAAGCACCAATTGGGGCACTGCTGCAAACCAGTACAGAAAACCAGCAGAGAAGTTTCCTTTAAACAAATCTGTAATATTTATGAAATATAGGAGATGATCAGCTCAACCTAATGCTCCAAATAACAGAGATGTTTTCCTGTTTGTCAAACCAGATTCCAAACCAAGCAACTCCCCCACTACTCAAACCTGGCATGTTTTGGCTGAATTAGTTTATCTAAAAATCCATTAGTATTTCCACTTACTTCCCTTTATTAAAAACAGCATTTAAAATATCGATTGAAACCAAATTACCACGGATTAGAAAACACACAAACATTTGTCATTTAGCCATGCTGCATGCAGACTGAGAACCAAACAGGCAGTATTATTCTCACCTTTACCTGCTCTATATGTCTTGGCTTGGTTCACTGGCATGGGCGTCATGGGAATAGGATACAAAGGCTGAAACAGAAGAAGTTGAAGGTATGATATCCCTTTAAAACCTCACTGTGTGCTGGGGTGGGGGGCCCCACTCAGCTTTGAAGTGTTTCCCTCTGTTCTGTTACATGTTTCAGTGAACTCTGCCTAACCTATGAGATTTTCTTGGATCAGAGTTTTTAAGTCTGCACGGACACACAACTCAGACCAGATGGTTGGCAACAAGCAGCCCAGGAACACTGCTGCAGCTACTGCAGGCACTGGGCTCCACCTGACAGCCTCACAGCAGCCTTTGGTGTAAAGCTGAGTCAGGGGAGGGTCAGGCTGGCTATCAGGGGAAGGTTCTTTCCCCAGAGGGTGCTGGGGCACTGCCCAGGCTCCCCAGGGAATGGTCAAGGCTGCCAGAGCTGCAGGAATGCTTGGACAACGGTGGGATTGTTGGGGCGTCTGTGCAGGGGCAGGGGTTGGGCTGAAAATCCTCGTGGGTCCCTTCTAATTCAGGATATTCCATGATTCTATGATAACGGGGCTAGATTTGAAATCCCAGCGATCCCTGAAACAACCAGAAACCAATGGGACACAGTTGGAAACAAAGAAACAGTTACAGAGAGCGAGATTATGCTTGGAGGACTGGAGGGAAACCTGCACAGATCCACAATAAACGTGGGCTGCTGGCATTTACAAGTGTTTGGGATTATTTGAACATCCAGATTGAGGGAACACTGGGAAAAGTCAGCATTTACACAGCCAAAACTTAACAACAAGGCGATTTATATTTACAAGAGCAATACAAGCTGTCCTATTTCACTGTTTTAACTCAGAGCTCCCAAGCTGCAACAAGCTGATCCTCAAGGTCCTTCCCAACCCAACCCATTCTATGATTCCTAAGTCTGCTCAGCTTCCTGAGGATCTCTGTGAAGTGTTGAGGAGTTTGCAGCACTTTACCTGCACGCCTGGACTCACTGGAACCGGGTACATCATATTTGGTGCAAAACAAACAGGCTGAGTGTACACGGGGGTTGGCTGCTGATGCCCCACCATGGAGGGGCTGGGCTGAGCTTGAGGACGAGGGGAGGTTGGTGTGGTAGAAGGTTTCGGCTACAAACAGAGGTGAGCAATGGATATGGCAGGGTTAGTTTAAGTATCCTCCAAGGAATATAAAGATCTACTCAAAGGCACTTTTAAACAGCATCAAATCACTTACTTGAGCAAAAGATCGAGGGTTGAATTCTTTAGCATTAGGATTAAGTGTTGATTTTCTAACTTGCCTAAACGTAAAGAACAAAAAATTAAGTTGGGGATTATTCTTTCACAGGACTATCTGCAATAATGATTTAAGAAACACCTCCTTTCCATCTGTGAGTCAGATTTCTGAGAAGTCAAACACCTCATGGCATGCAAAAAGCCACTCTCATTGAGGGACTCTTACTAACAGCTATCCATAAAAGTTTTCCACTTGGTACCACAGCTCATGCAAGCCAGGAAAACATTGAAATAAGCTTTTAGATGTGAACCAGGCATCAAGAGGACCAGAGCTCTGCACTGAGTCAGGAGACGACTTTCAGGGCAGTCTCTTCCTCCTGTGTAAAAGCACTTAAGAGGCAGGAATGTGTCACCCAGTCATGACTTCTACACAAGGCCTGATGTTAATAAAGATGTGCCTATTCCAAAAGGCATCATTACTCACTCAGAAGTATCCTTCTTCTCCTCTTTATCCTCTTTGTCTTGCTTACTTCCAGGCCCAGATGTCTGCACGCCTTGGGAGGTCACCTCAGGCCCTCGCTTTTGCTCAGAGCTGTTACTCATGGAAGGAGAAATACTGGGACTGTTGGGTTTGCTACTGCCACCATTGGAGTTGGTGTTACTGCCAGCTTCTATGATAGATTCTTTAGGGGTGGAGTCTGTCTTTTCTTTAACTACATCTCTTGATTTTTCACCTTCTCGGGTTTTGTTTAGCAGCTGATCCACTGCATCTGAAGAGGAACTGGACTGTAACTGAAAAAACCCAAGGGATGGATATATTCAGTAAATTGATACAACACTCAGGAGAGACCATCTAATGCTGTCACATACACAGAGTCCCACCAGCCTCAATCATCTGGAAATGACCTTTTAAACCACTCATTTCCATTTCTACTAGGAAAGAAAACCACGGGCACTGACAGTGTTTAAGCTGGCACTGTGTAAGGAGCTGCTCAGCCACTCAAGTGACCTGTATGTTGATTAGGGAGTGACAGGAAAGCTTCAGACAACCCTCTGGACTCATCCCCTGAGTGATTTAACAGCACCACTTGAAAAGCTAACCTGATTTAATAAACTCTTATAACCAGGAAATAAGTAATATGAATTTATCTTCAATTTTCCTCCGCAAAACTCTTCATCTAATTTTGCAACAGCTCCTCCATATGGAGTGTGAGATAATTTTTTGTGCCTAATGATCAAACAGGTTTCAAGTCCTGTTTTCAGTGTACAGTCAATATTCACATTTATGTGCATTAGGCAATTGCACAAAAAAGAGCCAGCATTGATTTTACAATACCTAACATGAATTCTTACAAATATTTTCATAAATTAAGCAGAAGTATAAAGACCTGTTAACATTTGCAGTGTGTTCAATTCATTAAAATAATCTGGATGCACATGAGAATGATGACACCATTAACAGAGAGAAACTTACCCTAAAGTCATTCTTAAATTTCTTTAAATCATCAATCTGTTTTCTATGCTCTGAAACAATTGGAGAGACACCTGCCAAATACAAGATCAACATTGTCCAAGCATTTCTAATACAAGTTTTATACACATTGCTAAGTTTGCAGAAAGATAATGGTTTTGCAGATATAAAAATGAAACCCAGTGCCTTATTTTGGGTTTTAATTCAGTACAATTCCATGACCTACGTGTATGAGCACAGAGAAAGCCTCTGTGAAAGCAGAGCATTACATAACTGATTTATCTTTAGTTCTGATGCACCACACCAAGGCAGAAGCCCCGAGGTGCAGGGACTGCAGAACTCACTGAACACAAAGAATATGCAACAAACCCCTCAACCCAGCCTGTGCCAGCATTTCAAACACACAGCAAGTGAAGGAGAAACACTGATCCAGGTGAGCTTTATGGTTGGACTCATCCTAAAGGTCTCTCCAATGAGAGAATGAATTTATCTGGTTCTCAGTTTAACAACATGAAAAGATTTTTTTTTTTTTGAGAACTGAATGAACAAACAACGCTACAGAGACGAAGAAATGTAAGGCATAATAGGAAAAAGCACAGTTAGAAAAGCTCTGCTGACCATGATGCTCAGAAGTACTGTGAGCACAGCTCTAAGCAGAAAGATATTCAGTCCAAAGGCAGCTAAAAAGCAGCTCTGTGAGCAGAGGGAAGAAAGAAGGGGAGGAAAAAAAAGAAAAAAAACAAGTGAAATCACACCATCCACATGAGCATCTCTACACTTGGTGTTGATGGAATGAGTCACAAACAACATTTCAAAGTGCCACTTCACAACTGCATGACCAAATTTCACTGGAGAACACCAGACTGCCTCCAAGCCTTCCTTAAAATGCCAACTAAAGCAGCCAGGACAGCAGGTTTAGTGTGCACAATTCCCACATCACTCGAGTACACGAAAGCTTTGGATACAAACCTTTGTTTTCAGGTTTAGAAAAACTAGGAGAAGTCTCACTTGGCTTTATATTCTCCTTGTTTCCAGTTGCAGAGTTTTGCCTCTGGTCCTGAAGCCTTGTATCTTTAGCTGGAAAAGAAATTGCCAAAGTTATTCTCTTATACACAGCCCCAACTGACCAAAGAAAGAAGACAAGAGAGAAACAAGAGAGAGATTTAACCATTTTTAGCTTGAAAAACCTTTTAAGTTAGACATTTCCTGCTACCTAGTTGGTGCCTGGAGGATCACCCTCCCTCCCCTCCCCATCCTACTGTTACTTCAAATGGAAAAAAAAGCAATTAAACTCATCCCTCTCATCATACACAAAACATTAACTAGCCTGAACAAACTATAAACTTAAGAGCCAATTATCTGCAGCAGTGCAAGCTCTTCATACAGAATGCTACAAAGATTTGAGAGTTCTTAAACAATTGACTCTGCTCCTGAGTAGTTCTTTTTTTTTTCCCCATTCCTTTTGCTGTGTTCAAAACAGTTCTCTGAAGCCAGGGGCCTGCGTTTAACATAGAAAAGAGGCAAAAAAACCTCAGTTTGGAAAAAGAAATCCTCAATTAAGTCAGATACCTATAAACCCATACTCCTTAAGAGCACAAGAAACTAAGCATAAAGACTTCACAAAAAGCCTGTCTCCAACCTCAGTTTAAAGCTGGAGAAATGGGAACTCACAGAATCTAATGCATCCCAAGTTTTCCCATCATTCAGCAAGCAGCTCTGCTCTTGCCTAGGCACATTCCTTGTCAGGAATTAGGGAAAGGCAGCATTTGCAAGGTGGTGAGGGGCACTTACCTTCATTGGAAGGGGTGACTGCTCTGTTGGATGCAGGGCTGGCAGGTGTAGGAGAGGCAGCTGGAACAGGCATGGCAACAGATTCAGTGGGAATAGTACCAGGCTGAGGAGAAGGCAGAGCTGGTCCCATGGGAGTGCTGCTCTGCCTTGGAGACCTAGGCCTGTGTGTTTTAGGGGATAATCTTGGAACTAGAAACAAACAGGAAAAAGCAGTTATAGGATGAGCTTCCCCATCTGCTCAGCAGTTTGTTTTAGTCTTAAAAACATGCTTTGAAACACTTTGTGAGGCATTATATAGTAACTGAAAACCTGTTTACCTTTCAGGCACATCTCCTAGTTCTTTACAAGGCAGCATTTCAGATAACGGGGTGACTTCTCTGCAGATTGCTCCCCAAAATTTATCACTGCCCTCTAATCCCATCAAGAATCTGCAAAATGCTTCCCCAAATCCCCAGTAATACAACTACAACAGCTCACATTAACCCAGTTTCAGGCAGAACACAAAAGGTGGTCAGGTCTCCACCAAACAGATGTAAAACATTTTTTTTTAAGAGGTCTGAAAAAACACATCCATTTTACAGTGTCCTCTTTTGGAGGTTTGCCAGCTGGAAGAAAAACAACACAGCCTATTGAAAAAAAAAGTGCTTTTAGGTATATTTTTGCCCCTGTGCTAAAACAGCAAGGAGAGTTGTGTATTCTTTAAACAGTAAGTTTTTGAAGCTCCTGCTTCCTGCTCATCCCACTTGTGCTTTTTGTCACATATTAACTCCCAGTGAGTGAGCAGAAAGGGAGGTAAGTGGTTTAACACTCCTACTTGCACATTAATATATTATATATATATTAATATATANGGTCTAATTTATACCTTCTTTCTGAGAAATGTTTTCCCACTACGCTCCTCTAGAATTCTGCACTGCTAAAAAATACCCAAAAGGTACCAGAAAGGACCAAACTGTTGCTCTCTTGCCCTCAAGGAAACACCCAGCTCCTGACAGCCCACCAGAACATGGCCTCAACTCAAGATCTCCAAACTAGACCTGTGGCACAAGACTGAGCTTTAACTTTTAAATCAAATATTTAAAAAAATACATTAACTGATTAAGAAGACACTCACTATAACTGCTCCTACAGTAGCCAAGAACAACGTCACCACTTAAAATCCATGTAAATTTTAAAGGAGAAATACATCCAGTATCATTTAATCTTTTAACACCAACCTCCCTCTACCCAAACACCTCCTTCATTTGCAAACCACAATCCAGCCACGCTGTCATAACCAAACTCAGGGATGCAGTGGCAAATCTCTAACTCCTCCTGACTCCTCCAATAAATGCCCTAAAAATGAATCTTTCCAACAACTAATCCCCACACTTTTCCTTCCTTTCTCTTCACACATCACACCTGACTCCACAGTTAGGACAATACTGCACCAACTCTCACTCAGCTATCTGGGAACATCCTTCTCCCACTCCAACCTTAGCCCAGTATTTGATTATTCAGAGCCTGAATTGCCTGGAAAGGCAGGAATTCTGCTGAGCATTCCCACTCTAAGGATCCCCCTGCAAGCCATCTGCAATAAGCCAAGCTTTACCTACCCCCACTGACAACTGATGACCACGTCCCACCTGAAGGGCTGCCTCGTGCCACTGCAGCAGTAGATGCTTCCCCAGGTGCATTATGAGATACAAATTCTAAGCCACTTGAAATTGTACCCCTACCAGTAGAGACTCTGTGACCTCGAGGGTGCCGTTGAGCCTTTGGAGACATCCGTGGAGGCCCTGAGGGAGAAAAAAAAACAACCCCACACAATAAGTGCTTCATGTCCACCACAGAAAACCCAAACATCTCTTCTTAAAACTGCATTTAATCTTAAAACTCTCAATACAGCAGCAATAAAATCAAGCAATTGGCATTGACATCCTAAAAAGGCCAAGGCATTGGTCCAGCCAGGCTGCCAACACTCATCAGCTCCCCAGGGCAGCTCCTGGGTATTCAGAAGCTTTATCAGCACAGAAATAGGTGTGCAAGGCCTGGATTTAAAATATTTCGACCCAAGCATTGCCAAGTGCAAGCCAAGCCATAAAGGTCAGTGGTGCAGCTGCCTCTGGATAAGCCCAGTTCCAGGCTATCAAACATTCTTCCAGAAAATAAAAAATTCCCAGCCCTTTTGTCAGGTGATCAGTGATCCCAACCATTTATAGTCACCACTGGCTGACCAATGCTCTTGGGGAATTTCAGCAGAGCATTCTCTGCAGCGAGGCTGAATTGCCTGCAGCAAGTCACAATTCATTTACAAGTCAGCAAAAATTGCAACTAAACAAGGGATTGTTATCCCAAGGTTCAAGTCATGCATGTTTAACACCAGAAGCCAAAGTCATAAGTGAATACAGGAATTCTGCACAGCCTGTACAGCTGCCACACCACAGCTATGCTCAAAACCAAGCAGTAATACGGTTCTTACATCCTAATAAACATTTTCTTCACAGGATTAGACTGAAATGTTGATACTTCAAAAGGAAAAACCGTGTGTGAACAGAATCTGGCTGATTGCAGTTCATTTTTAACGTAGGTCAGTAACAGGGTCAGGTTCAGATAATGGCTTTTAGGTTTCAGAAAAAACTTCTAAAATACCAAGTACCTCTCCTGGTTACATAAATCTCTAAATGTCAGCCTCTATTTTAACCATCTCAAGTCCACTTCAATGCAAATTTCATACAGGTGAGTATTTTAAAGAGTACACATTTCCCAGGAATAATCTTGCAGCAGTAGGAATTAAATGTTGCAATAAGCAGCAGTGCACTGCATGCCTGACAAACCAACCACAAGTGCTAAGAAATAATTCAATTTGCAGGTAGAGTCTCAGTTCCTTACTCCAGAAAAAAAAAAAAAAACCACAACAAATGGACAGTAGGCCAGACAAATGTGGCTACCACCCACTTTTTGGTTTAGGAGCACTTCCCAGAGCTCCTGCTCAGTCTGAGGGATCATTCCACTCTCTCCCACGGCTCCAGTGGAGCCAGCTACAGCACCCACTGCAAGTTTCCAGAGAACTCAGCATAACCACTTTGCATTTTCTAGGCTTGCCACACCGTGTTGTGCAGGGTTTAAGGGCATTTGAAATCAAAATTATAAACCATGTTCCTTATAGTACCCTCCCAGGACAAATTTAGTTGGGATAATTCTGCATAGACTCACAGGTCAGCCTTTCTCTGCATCTTATTGACTGCTAGGGAGCTGCTTTATTGCTATGAATAAAAAATTTCCTACAAATTCGCCTTTGAAGCAGCTCATCCTACCCCAATCTACAGTTCACTTCTCTGAATACTGCATTTTTATTATCATTATTGTCATTGGTTGCTTTACAAGAGGTGATTCAATGGTTTAGTTATGCTTTTTGTGGAACAACTGTGTTAAAATTAGTATTTTATATAAATTTATAGTCCTAAAAATGCTCTCTAAAGTTATCAGGTCCTGCTGTTGGTTAATTTAAGACACTGAGCAGCGTTTACAAAGCTGAGTTTAATTTCATACCAAACTCGGGAAATTTCACAGCTTTCTTTCGTTTTTGTAAAGCTCTTCAAATCAAACAAACAAACAAAAAAAAAACAAACCAACAAACCACCAACCAAACCAACGAAACAAAACAAAAGGTTAATAGAAATAGTCTGATAAACTAAAGTTAAACACAAATTACAGGTTAAGTAATGAAGAGGAAAAAACAAAACAAACAAAACCAACGACGACAACAACAGAAAAAACAAAAACAAAACAACTCATCATTAATTAAAAAAAAAAA